>CDMY01000541.1:12870-26173 GCA_001179505.1 Vitrella brassicaformis | reverse complement strand
ATGATGGCCAAGAAAGGGGTGGCTGCGCTAGCGGTATATCGACGTCGCCTTAGGCAGCTTCCTGCCCTTGACCTACAAACACGCTTCCACTTGTATGATGCCATGGTAGCTCCCATCTAGCTGTACGGTAGTGAGCTATGGGCGGGCACTAACTGTGATGCTCTTGAGCGTCTCCATCGGCACTACTTGCTGTCCTGTATGGGGGTCACCCGTCGTGTCTCTACTGAGGCCTTGCTGTGTGAGCTTGGTCGTATTTCGGTGCTCTTCGAGGCGCGTTGTCGCCAGCTGTCCTTCTATGTCCGCCTGCGCAATCGCAGAGCTGGCATCCTTGCAGAGAAGGCTTTTGCTGTTGCACAGCATGCTTATCGGTCTGCTCCGTCATTCCGGCGCATGCAGGGCAACGACGCTTACTTCTACACGCAAAAGCACAACACATTCACTCTATTTGCACGCACATTCGATTTCATGGGCCAGCGCGTCCGTATTAGTCAGATTGGCCCACTGAGTGCTATCGATATAAAACACATGATCATGGCGCACACAAAGGCAGAGTTTGCTCGTCTTTTGACCGACCGATGGAATCGTGCTCATTTGCCTGATATGCGTAAGGCTCCCTCCCTTCCTCCGCCCCTCTCTCAGCCGAGGCGATATCCTTACTGCCTTGGCGCACGTATGCGTGTGGCCAGACAGCTGTCTCTCGTAGAGCTCTGTTTCAGGCACGCAAAGAGCTGTTTGTGCCGTCTTCTTTGTTCAATCATTCTTTTTCTGTAGCATTTCCTCGCCTACATCGTTCCTTTCCATCTCCCTTACGTGACTGCCTCTGTGACATGGATTCGATTGTGTGTATGGCGCCATATGTCCCTGCTGCTGCGCATATGCATGTGCTCCAGCAAGGGCAAGATTGGCTCCATCGCATCATTCAGCCATTGCCGTGCTTTCCTCCTTACCTGTCGCTGCCGTTTCGTAAGCGTCGTGCTCTGTTTCTTTTTCGGGTGGGCTGCTACCCTTCTGCCATCATGGATGGACGCATCCTCGGCCGGCCGAGAGAGGGCAGCGTATGCCCGTTTTGCTCGCACAGAACTGACTTGCTCGTATCTGCCGTGAGCCTTACTGGGCAATCAATCACCCGCCCTCCCATTGAGGATGAGTCTCATGTGTTGGCATGTTGTCCACTGTATCGTTCTCTTCGTGACACGCTCCACCGTGTTATCGGCCAGCATGGCGTGACTGCCCCTGATGCCTGTAGTTATCGTCGGTGGCGCAGGTCACATCCAATTGTTTTCACTTGTTGTGTGCTGCAATCGGACAAACTGCCGGTGCTCTCTGCAGCGGCAGACTTTCTTCTGTCAGCACAGGCAACACGCACTGAGTGGCTTGCACTTAATCCGTTCTCGCCAGACAGTCAGACAGAGGCAGACGACGACTTGACATATGAACAGCATGTACTCGATCAATGGGCGCTCGACGTCGAGCTCTCTGAGTAGCCTCTGTCCGTCATGCATATGTCTGGCTGTCTTCTCGTATAGGTAGCCTCTGCCCGTCATGCATATGTCTGGCTGTCTTCTCGTATATGTGCAGCCGGTGTCCACAGCGATTTTTCTGACCATCATAGGGTGGCACGTGCATGTCGAGCGGTTGGGTGGGATGGGGAGATAGGCCGTGTGCATGCTTCTATGCATGTGCATGCTGCTAGTTTAGTGCGTGATATGGACAGGATCCCCTCCGGGGTTACAGACACGAGTCTCGTTAAACACAATAACCAACCAACCAACCTCCCCGGACCCCAGCTGTGGAGCACAGGCATGTATAGATTTTCCCGCAGCGTCTAACCCGAGAGGCCGCCGGGTAGGTGAGGGTTCTCTGGCTGGTGGGCTGGTGGCGAGCTGTCAAGTTAGCCGAGTATGTATAGATCACAGGGAAGATGAATGGCTTGACGTCGTTGGCAATGGACACGGATGTGACGGATGACACGAATCAGTTGATCTTGCCGTCGTCGAGGGAGGCGCGTCGGCAGATCCACCGAGCCAAGCATCCCAAGAACAACAGGCAGGACGATGAGCCAAAGCCAGAGGAGAAGAAAATGAGCAAGAGGAAGAGAAGAAAGATCGAACAGTCAAGGTAAGAATGAACAAGTAGATGTCATGCATGTCCATGTGTCTGTCTGTGTAATTGTGTGTGTGTGTGTGTGTCAATCAGCGCAAGCACGAAGCGGCAGAGAAGAGTGAGGCGGTGTTCGAGGAGCTCAGGAAATACGCACTCAAACCTGGTCAGCCAGTCAGACAACCACATCCCACTATGGATGTTCATTCCTCCCCTTTGCTGCTGCTGCGTGTGTCAATCAGAGCATCTATCGTTGCTTCAGCCGACGGCGTTGACGCACCAAGAGGCGGAAAGTGGAGCTCGTCAAACGACAGCACGAAGCCGGTCAGATACTATAGACAATCGCCTGTCTGTCTGTCTGATTGAATACATGTGCACGTATGTGTAGGTTTGGACATTTCTCGGAGCATTGCGGATGAGGTAGACAAGAAGCGAAAGAGGTCAGCTGAGAAAGGAGGGGAAAGCGGTCCCATGGGAGATGTGTGCTGTCCGTCCACACAGGAAGGAGAAGCGGATGCAGCAGCGAATGGCCGAGGTGAGTGACTTTGCCCGGACACGTGCCACATGCGCACGTGCGCATCTTTGTGTGTCTGTGTGAATGTGTGATTGGTTGTAGGATGCCCTCTCTCCCTCCCCACCCCCTCCAACCACCCGACCCAAGAAACCCCAACACAATACCGCTGACCAACAGCAGACGACAACAGCGACCCCGAGCACCACAAACCCGCCGTCAAGAGCGAGCCGCCACCAACCCCCTTCCCTCCCCCTCTCCCTGCCCCCCAGCAGCAGAAGCAGCCGTCCCGCAGTGTCTGGTGGGCGGGCGCCACTCGTCACGTGCTGCTGCACCGACCGCCGCACATCGATGAGCAGCGTCTGCGGCTGCCTGCGTGTATGATGGAGCGTGAGATCGTCGAGGCCGTGAGGGAGCACGACGTGGTCATCGTGTCGGGCGACACGGGGTGCGGCAAGTCCACACAGGTGCCTCAGTTCCTTTATGAGGCGGGGCTGTGTGGTCCAGGTGGTACTGATGGTGATGGTGGGTACATGATAGGGATCACTCAGCCGCGTCGCGTGGCGGCGATATCGATCTGCCGGCGGGTGGGAGAGGAGATGAACATGAGAGAAGCCGTGGGCTACCAGGTGGGTGGGTGGGTGGGTGGGTGGTCGTTCACAAAGGCTCTGTGTGTGCATATGTACGTGTGTGTGTGTGTCGTGCAGGTGCGTTATGACCGGTCTCACTGCGGTCCTTCTTGTCGTCCCAAATTCATGACGGACGGCATTCTGCTCAAGGAGATACAAAACGACTTCCTGTGCAAGTAAGTATGGGTGTGAACATGGGGAGGGTCTCCGCAACGTGTACCTGCGTGCGCGTGTGTGTGTTTTTGTAGGCGGTACAGTGCGATAGTGCTGGAAAAGGCGCATAAGCGGTCCGTCAACTGCGATATCCTCATCGGTACGTACACTCACACCGAGACATCCATGCACGTGCTCACACCACACGCTGCACTTTTTTGCGTACCATGTTGTGTGGGTAGGTTTGCTGTCCCGAACTCTTCGTCTGCGTCGCGAGATGGCCGACAAGCCTGACGCTACGCTCCCGCCACTCAAGTAAGTCAGGCAATGAATGGCCGAATGCCGACTAACACACAGCACCCGCATTGACCTGTGTGTTTGTGTGTGATGGTGTGTACAGGCTGGTGATAATGTCAGCGACGCTGCGCCTGTGTGACTTCACCGACAACAAGCGTCTGTTCCCCACACCCCCACCCGTCATTTCCATCGACGCCAAGGCACATCCCGTCACCGTGAGGACCATACAGATACAGACACGAGCATGGGCGTGGGTGCATGCTGTGTGTGTATGTGTGGGTGTCGATTGATAATTCAGGTGCATTTCGACCGCGTGACGCACACCGATTACGTCAAGAGCGCCGTCAAGAAAGTCAGAGAGATACACAGGTATTCGTTCACGGAAACCACAACACAACACACGATACATGTATGTATCCTCACGTGTAGGAAGCTCCCATCGGGCAGCGTGTTGGTCTTCGCCACCGGTCAGCGGGAGGTGCACCGCATCGCAAACATGCTCCGCAACACAACACCCCCATCACGCCGCCCCGACTACGACCAGCAGCGCCAGCCACCCACCACAGACCCAAGGCGATGGGCAAAACGAAGACACATTCCGTCTAGAGGGGGAAGAGTCCGAAGAGTCGTCAGATCAAGACTCAGGCACCAGCAGTGACCATGACCAGGATGACATCCATGCAGATGCAGACCATCCCCACCCACCACAGCCACCGCAGCAACCGGACACCATCCATCTGGACACCTACCGGCTGTCAGACGAGGAGCATCCCCTCAAGACCGTCAAGACCATGCACGACGGCCCGCAGACCACCGACTTCGACCAAAAGGACACCACCAGCCGACGCGCACGGCAGACCGGCGGAGCGCGGTGGCTGGGGTGTGACGGGGAGGGGCGGATGGAGGTCATTCTGCTGTATGCATCAATGAGCGCCGAACACCAGGTCGGTGCATGGAGGGCCGACATGACGAGAAAGGCGCATCGGTGTTGTGTTGTATTGTGTTAGTTGTGTGTGTGGGTGTCAGATCCGGGCGTTTCGTGATCCGCCTGCGGACAAGCGTGTGGTGGTGGTGGCCACGAATGTGGCTGAGACGTCAGTGACACTGCCTAACATCCGGTGGGTATGCTCCGCTTTGTGGGTGTGTACATGTGTGTGTATATGGTGTGTGCGAATGTGTACACACACACAGGTATGTGGTAGATTGCGGCAAGGAGAAGCGCCGGAGGTACCTGCAGTCGATGGGCGTGTCCTTCTTCTCTGTCCAGTGGGTCTCGAAGGCCAGTGCCGACCAGAGGGCTGGAAGAGCAGATACACATACACACATGGCCACACACATGGCCACGCCATCCGTGCGCATCACTGTGTCCTGTTTGTGTGGATGTGATGTAGGTCGTGATGGTCCGGGTCACTGCTATCGTTTGTATTCGTCTGCCGTGTATGAGAATCACTTCACGCAGTACCCGCCCGTCGACATACTCGCCGCACCTGTCGACAGTGTGCTCCTCTTCATGGCATCACTCGGCACACACACACACACACACACACGCACACAGAGAGAGAGATAGAGAGAGATAGATGCACACATGGGCATGCACGTGTCTGTGTTGTCAATTCAGGCATCCCACATCTCTCATCTTCCCCCTTCCCCACCCCGCCCAGACCGTCGGCCACCAACGCGGCCAAGGAGCGGCTCATCATGCTCTCTGCCATCACACAAGGCTCAAGCACCACAGGAAAAGGCAGAAACAACAAGGAGAAGGAGGGTGGTGTGCGCTGCACCAGGATGGGCGAGCGCATGGCCAGCCTCCCCATCGCGATACGCCAAGATGATGCTCACGGCAGTGCAGAAGTGAGCCAGCAACCAACCAATGGAGAAAAGAGGCGAGAAAAGGAGAGAGATTAGTTACTGCTGCTCTTTTCTCCCTTTGTGTGTGCAGGTCTCAGTCGTTGTCAGTGCCGGTGATTGACCATGCCTGCATGCTAGTGGCGGCTCTGTCTGTGGGCAATGTGTTCCGACCAGACCGCATTTGAGAGGCGCCACCACACTGCCCCTGACGGCAGCAGCGGCAAGAGGAAGAGGGAGAGCGCCCATGGCCAGGAGCAGGAGGGCGGCCTTGAGATGATGGATATGGACATTGAAGAGGTGTGCTTGACACCACACACCCACGAAGAGGGGGAGAACATACACCCACGTCACACAATGGTGGGTGTTGGTATGTATGTGTGTAGGGTGAGGAGGAGCCACCATTATTGCCGTCGAAGCGTGCAGATGGTGGTGGTGGTGGTGTCAGCGTCAATGTGCCCCACTGGCGCACGCTGCCGTCCGACATCGATGCGCTCATATGGGTCACTGGCGCATACGCACACGCACACGACAAGTCAGCAACACGTGCACGCGCACAGACAGAGGGAGAGGGAGAGCAATAGATGCATGCCTCTGTGTGTGTGTGTGTGTGTGTGTGTGCACGCATGCGTATAAAAGGGAGTCGTTTTGTGCCAGTCATATGGTCAAGGAGCGTGCGATGAAAGAGGTGTACTCGCTGGCACAGCAGCTGGCCAGAATCATCAAAGATAAATGCAAGTACGTGAGTGGGCTGGGAAGGGAGGGAGGGAAAGAGTGCAAACGACGGGATTTATGAGTGTCAATGCGCACACAGGGATGTGGAAATAGATCTGCCGATCGCCCCACTGCCGCCAAACAAAGAGCAGGTGACATGCACACAACCGCAACACAACCACAACACACCACAACACATTTTTTGTGACCTGTGTCAACATCGGGCGCTTTGTCTGCACGACTGTGTACTGGAGGGCCTGTCGACCACATCGCCCTGCGCGTCGACAGCGTCACCAGTGTGGGAAAGAGGAGCTACTACAGGTAGCTAGCTACCCATACACACGCATTGGTGCACCCGTGTCTGTGGATGGATGTGTGTATAGGTGTGCTGAGCTTTCCCGGCTGAGTGATGACGGCAGCGGTGGTGGTGGCGACGATGTGGCGGTGTCGCAGCGCGCGTACATTCACGTCAACTCAAACCTATACCACACCAGGTGGGTGACACAGGCACAATGGACATCCGCAAGCGTGCTGAAACGTTCTCTGTCTCTGTGCGTGTGCCGACATGTGTATGTGTATATATGGTGTGTTTAGGCCACGCCCTTCTCTGATAGCATACAATCAGATCATTTCCTCGAACTGCCAACACTTCATCAGGTGCCGCACACACACCATTCGCATCCATCCATCAGTCCACCCATGTCTGTCTGTCTGTCTGTCTGCAGGGAGTGTCTAGCTATCGACCCGCTGGCGCTTGCTCGCATCGACTCGCCCGCTATCGACAAGACCAACATTCTCAAAATGCCTAAACAAAAGTCAGCACACACACACACACACACAGGGAGACCAAGGACGCACCACTGTCTGTGTGTGTCTGTTCGTGTGTGCAGGTATCTGCCCTCTAGCGACCGGATAGTGTGTTTGTGATCCCCGTGTACACCTTGCTGGACCATTGGCTGGTGGAGGGCATGGAGACCGACATGGCCGCGACGCACACACAATCCGACCTCAGATACCAGGTGAGAGTGAGACAGACCGTCACACACACACAAGACTTCCCTCCCCCAAATCTCTCTCTCTCTCTCTCTCTGCGTCTTGGTGCAGGTGTTTGCAGCTGCCTTGCTCGAAGGCCTTGTGGTAACGTCAATGCGGAAGTGGACCCCGTTCCTGGTCAGCAGCAGCAAAGGGGGAGGGAAGGACCGTGCCTCCCCCCATCAGCACCCCCAGCAGCAGCTGGTAAGGGCTCTGCAGGCGGCCAACGTGAGCAGCCGGTCCGCTTTGGTGTCGATGTGGTCGAGTGCGCCGCACTTCCTCATAAGCGAGTATGTGTCGTGTGTGCGGCCGGGTGAGCGGGGCAAGGTGGAGAGGGAGTGGCCGCCGGTGAGGGGCAAGGGGAGTGGGAGGAAGGGGAAGTGAATGACGAGAGATGGATGATATGTGGGTGGGTGGGAATGAGTGGTGTACGTGTGCGAGTGTCCGCTCAACCATTGGCTTGACATCGGTGTACATCACATGGATGCATTATCAAGCCATAAATGGGCTGGCTGGTCTATGTATGTACAGACTGAGTACGCGCATTCCGAATGAATGAATTGTCACACATGAGGTTGCAGAGCGTCATCCTTCGGTGGGCTGCATGGTGTTTCTGGGCAGGTTTGGCGGCGACTCTCAGAGCGGTCAATCGGGATCCCTGATGGCTCACTTCTCTCTCGAGCAGGCCATCAGGGTAAGCAGAAAGACATCGAATCAAACGGCCCTGACCACTCAATTTCTTGTCTTTTTCCTGTAGGGAGGAATCAATGATGCGGGCATGCCTGATGGCTTTCGCTTTGACTTGCTCTCATTCGATGCGTGCCTGATGAGCTCATACGAGGTCATCTCCGCACTGTCCTCACATGGGCACTGCTTCCTCGGTAACAGACGACACGCACAGGAGCGAAGCCGCTCTGCTTCTTTACGTATCGTGCGTCTTTCGTTGTGCTGCCGTGTAGGCAGCGAGACCCTCGTTAGCGGCGCTGGTTGGGATTGGCGTTCTCTGAGACCAACAACACGTGACGGCAAGCCGACCACGCCTTTGGACTACGCCGAGAGCATCGCTCGTGCAACAGTGGACAACCACATGGGGCAGCAAGGTGTGATGAACCTCGCTATCGTGGACCTCCACAAACAACGCGAGTTCCGCAAGGCGTTTGCCGCCAGCCAAAGGAGTCTCGCCGAGCGACTCAACACGTGCGTTGAGACATACGAGGTCGACCGCATTCGCACGGCCTACCAGAAGGCTGACGACAGCCTGCGCGCTCACAAAGAATCGCTATTCCGTCAAGTCCTCGCAAATCCAGTGGACATGGGCCATCTGCTGCATCACTTGGAGGCTGAGGTGGAGCGCTTGATGCCTCTGGAGGAGCTGGATACCTTGAGAGAGGCTTATCGGCTGTACAACGAGAGCATCGTCTACTTCAATGGATCAGACAGCGCTCTACTCACTGGTCACACACACAGGCGACACACCGACAGTGATTGAGGAAAAATGTCGCTGTGTATGGCTGCTGTCACTGCTAGGAGTGCATGTCGACCTGCTTCATGAGCGAAAGCCTCATCGGTTGCTGCAGATCGCACATGTTGACGATGTTATAGGGCTTGACGAAGCCGATATACCCTGGAGCAGAAATCGTAAGGAGCCCCACACGGATCAGAAGCACTGGAAATTGGAGGTGTGAGCGTTGTTTCTGCAGACTCATGATAGGTATTGGCAATGGTCTGGGACGCCGGCGGATTTAAACGCCTTTGTAGAACCCATTTATGACGCCAAACGTGGACCGTGTCGCGGCTGGGGGGCCTTCATGGGACAAGACGCTGCTCTTGGCATCATGAATTTCACCCTCTATCCCATGAGCAACGCCAGCCCAGCACAGGGTGGCAATGCGTCGGCGGCTCGCTACAGGGTGGAAGTCTTCAGGAACACGTCCAGTGGAGTGGCGACGTACACGGTAGGCAAGAAGAAAAGATAGACAGCTACCGACCAGACGCGTGTAATGCTGCTGCCGTTCAGGCTCGAAACGCGATTATGATTAATGCATCCTCGGCTCTTGTCGTCACTACGGAAGAGGCGCCACATAGGGAGGAGATGAAAGGCGAAGAGGACGGTCACTTTATCGATCGCGTGACGGCTGAGTGGGCCACTGAGGCGTTTATCTTGTATCAAGACACCTGGGGGCTCGTCGAAGACCAAACAACGCGATCCAACTGCAGCATCCCTTCTTGGATCATAGAGTGTCCTGATGGGTTCGATGATACTGTGCCTGTACGACAGCCCATCGATCCCATCGATGGAGGCAGCAACAGCATGCTCAACCGTCGTTGCCGTTGGTCGAGCGCTATTACATCTTCCGACGGCAATGCTTCTGCTCTGAGAAAGTTGCAAATACCCGCACACTTCTATCGCACATTCGACGACTTCAACAATAACGTGGAGGCTCATTCAGCTGTGCTTGTCATCGCCCATAATATCAGCAGCCCGCATGACAGCCATTTCTCGCTGTTTGCCGCCGATAGCGTTGGTGGTGTGTCAGAATTGTCGCCGGAAGAGTGGGGGCTGCTTGAGCCACTGCATTCATACGTGAACCTTACTACGGCGAATGGATTGGGGAGCTATCGCATGGCTGAAGACGGGCTGAAGCGGGATCTCTCATCGTGTACCGTCTTTGTGTAAGGAGACTAAACAAATGGAACAATGCATGAGGCAAGAGGGGACATCGTCAACGATCGTGTGGGCTTGTAGGTGGGGCTACAATGTTACCATGGCGGAGTTCGAAGCCCATGCAATTGAGGTGCTGCAGTGGCCGACAAGTGGCACAAACGCTGCTCAACGAGACCTTGGCCCACTTGGTAAGGTTTCTGTATGTACATGCAATTGTCCACAGTGGATGTCTTCTTTTTTCTCTGCATTTTCCTTGCATCTGCAGACCGCGTGATGGGCATCAGAGCACAAAACATTGCAAACGATTCACAAGTGGCTTCATTCGTGGCCCTTTCAGAGGACAACACTGTCGTCGACACCAGCTAGCTGTGTAGATATGGTGGGTTGTATGTGTAGCCTTGGGTTCTCTACATGACATTCTTGGCAAGTTCGCGGTTGTCGGTTTTTTTTTGCACCGCTGTTCTTCGCCAGAAAGTGGTAGTCGCTTTTTCCCCTTTTTCGGCCCTGTGGTCCGCATTGTGCGGCTACATTTAGACTATGCGCGTAGTACGTAGCAACAACCACTCAGTGTACACATGTGTGCTCATGCAGTTGATTTATGGTACATGTGTACATGTCACGTGGTGCGACGGGTTTGTTTCTGCTTTCCTAAGCCTCACAACTACAAATCTGCACACCGCACACCCGAATTTACAAAAACCGTTGGCGCCATACAGTGTGGCTTTCGCCGCACTATATCCGTCCACCCTGAGCAATCGCCTCTATGCGCGCGGAGATCCCCAGTGCGGTGTGCCACACACACGGCGGCTTCCGAATGCGGCCATGCATGCCCACGCGAAGCAGATTTGCTTTTCGTTCCGGATCATGCTCATGGCGCTTCTCTCGGGAACAACAGCCCTGCTGCTGCTCCAAATGTTGAGGCGGAGGACTTGGAACGGCCTCAGACAGGCTGCCGCAGCTGGAGGAGATCACGACTTCTCTGCATTGAGGACGGTGACATTGGATCAGTGGTTCCCCGATTATACTGGGCCCGGCCGATGTAGGTTCGCATCCCACATAAGAAGGAAAGGCTCACCCGGTGGGTCCAGTACGCTGACTTTGAGGATGAACGACACTGCGATACAAGACCTCCAGGTGTGGTACAAGAGCAAATCAGAAGCAGCGCAGAACGGCACTCTGTGTCCGCCGTGCAGGAGTCTGTAAGCGTGGCTGTGCGGATGGGACCGTTCCGTGCGTTCCGTGCGTTGCGTTCTCTCGTTCCGCGTCTTGAAGACTGCAGCTTCGTCCGAGAGATTGTCCTCGATACATGGACTCCCCCTGGGAAATCTCTGGAGGCCTTTCGCAATGAGCTGCACAACCATCTCACGAAATTCAACACGACCAAGGCGCGCATCTTGCCGGGAGACAGAGGGCTGGGGGAGAGGTACTTTGTTGCTGAGCACATCCAGACCCCCTTCACACTCGTGCTGGACGACGACAAGTTCCTGCATTGCGGTAGGCACCGTCACCACAGAATGATCCATCCAACGCTGCATTGTTCTCACGCTGCTGCCTTCATTCATGCAGCCGAGATCCCCAAGCTCCTTTTGGCAGCTCAGCGCTTCCCTCAGCGAATCATCGGCCCTCTGAAGGTGCGGCGATCGATTCATAAATGTGTCATCGGCTCAGACACGTTGCTGTATCCCACAGAGAGGCAAGAGGACAACATGGCTTTGACAAGTGCTGCTCTTGTGCCTACGTCACTGATGGATGCGTACAGGAGACTCATACCTAGGCAAGACGCTCGAGTAGCGCTCGAGCAATGTACATCAAGTCATGACGGTGCATTTGTGTGCAGGCCTGTCATCGACTTCATCAACGGAGAACTCAATTGCGAAGACGTATGCTTCAATTGGGTCGCGGCGCACCTGAATGGTGACGAAGAGGAGGCATGTAAGCCAACATGACGAACCATCCAGCCAGCCATCCATCCATCCAACGTGTCTGCCTGACGGCTGCATAATGTCTCTCTGTGTACAGGTGTGATTGTCGAGGACGTCGAGGTCAAAGAAGGGCCGCAGGGAAATGATGCGTTGACCAAAAGCCACAACAGCTCGGGGCGACGCAACGCATGTCTCAATTTCCTGAGAGATGTTTTCCCTCAGTGGCCGATACCCAGGCCATCGTCCTTCCGTGTTCGCATTGAGTGAGGGAGGGAGAGCAAAGCGCCCTCCTCACTATGTCGGGAGGAGGGAATGGAGGCCTGCCTTCATTGGACGCATGAAAGGGGAGACAATTAAGTTGCCGCATTGGTCCATCGATGAGTGTATTTTTTGATGGTAGCTGTGTCACGTGCTGCTATTTTTGAATGCCGACGAACAGCGAGGCATAGACATGTGAGGTGTCATGTGTTTTGTAGATGTTTTGTGGTGTACAGATTTTGTGCAGAGACTCGATCATTCGAGCGGCAAATCATTGTCCTCACATCGACCGCAACATCGTCCTCGCACGCACGATTCAATAAAATCTCTGCACGAAAAAACGTCAGCCGACCTCCAAAACAAAATCCCTACGCATCCATGCATCCCGATAGCAGCAGAGTACCTGGCTGACGTACACATACGTGTACAAATACACGCACGGGACCAAAACCCACAAGTGGGACAAGCAGTTGATGCGTATGGCGTCCAACACAGTACTGCCCATTACATGTATGCAGTCTGCATCAGTCAAGGCAGGCAGGTATGTACCTCCGGGCGTGCACTCGTGTGTACACCTCTCTCTATCTCTCTCTTTGGCTGAGGTACTTGCCCACAAACCCACATCCATCCATCCAGCCGGCAATGCGCCACATGGGGCTCACGAGACAACAATACAAAAAGACATGCGATCGCTGCCTTCATGACACAACAACCACATAAACACAGGCAGTGAGTACCCAAACACACACGCATGATCTCTCTGTAAGAGCACTCGACAGACAGGCAGGTCCGCATTAGAGAATGCTGCAGAGCGCTACCCATGAATACACACAACCCCCCAAGCAGACCGACAGGCAGGGACCCATGGCGCACGAATGCCATGGAATGTATTGCACCGCCACAAATGCCACTCACTTAGTCAGTTGTCCTCTCACGGCGGCGGGGGTGTGGAAATCAGGATCGCTCGGGTCCTTCACGGTAATTGTCTGCTCCTCTGCGCTACACATACATCACACAACACAGGTAAGGAATCCAATGTGTGTCTGTCAAGTGTTTGTCTGAACTGTCCTCTGCTTACTTGTTTCGAGGAAGGCAGCGCATCTGCGAATCGGGGTGATCATGCAGGTGTGCCGCTCATATGTGCCTCGCGCCTCGTAGCACAGCAGACCCTTGCCCC
>CDMY01000541.1:0-12570 GCA_001179505.1 Vitrella brassicaformis | reverse complement strand
GGCAACTCGCCCACCATGCTGCCCTCCATGAGGGTGTGAGTGTCTGCCACCCCCAGAGGCCCCCCCTAGCCCACCAGCGCAACGCGATGACCAGTTGCCTCTCCGAAATGCCGCTCGGCCTTGCGGCGGCTGCAGGAAGGGGTGAAGACGGAGGAGTGTATAACAGCTTCCGCTCGTTGGACCTCTTCAAGTCTCTTGTGTCATGATGCCAAGGGGCGGCGGTGACGGGCGCTTTCGACTGAGGACGTACCTGCAGTGGCTCGTGTGCTCCTCAGTGTCGAATAGTGGCATGAGCACGTTGAGGCCGAAAGGCCGCGGCTGCTCCGGATCTTGCAAACTCCACAGCGGCGACTCGCCCTCGAGGTTGGCAGGCATGTCCAGAGGGAACAGCGGACAGTCGGACTGCCCGCCGTGAAATAGAGTGGAAGCAGCGGCTGCTCGAAAGGCGCCAAACAGCATCGACTGGCCGTCGTGGCCCAGAGGCAGCCCTCCAAGAGGGCCTCGCGCTGTCACCACTTGTATGCCACGGCAAGCGGCATCTTCTCCCAGGTGTGCCGCACACCGCCCTTGTCCGATCCTCGATGACGAGGTGGGTGCAGTTGGCGGCCGCCCAGCTGAAGATGGTGTGGCCGAGCGCTGGTGCTGCGTGTGTCAGGTGTCATGGCTGATGATAGCCGAACAGGGCCGCCAGCTCGTCGGGACAGAGACAAAGGGACGCCTGATTGATGCAAAAGCCGAGATAAGAGACCAGCCGGATGCAATGGAGAATAGGGTGTCTGCCTGTCTGTCCGTTTGTACCGGTCCCTCGTCGCTTGGCTGCTTGCCCGACACATACATCAGTCGGAACGCAGGCTGCTATGGCAGCACCTCCATCAGCCACAGTTTCCTGACACCATCATCAGCATGCACAAACAACACGACAGTCGAATCTTGCATATAGCTGCCTGTGCGCTGTGTCGTCCGTGCTCCTGACCTCAGCAGTGGATGGGCCTGGCAGTGCCTCGATGGCTCCGCCCACGACCAAAGCAGCAGCGGAGACCTGGGTCGCTGCCGAGTTTAGCCACTGTGCCGCACTGATCTGCCGTCAGGCTGCTGTCCTCACCTAGACACACCACACGCACAGAGGGTGACGGGGTTTGTTTGGCTTGCCACCCTCAATGGAACACACAATGTTAATTTTGCTTGTGTGTCGTTTTCGTCTGTTCCTCATGTTCAGTGCACTATGAATGAAGCACAGCGAGCTGTTTATGATGCAATCATCGCCGAGGCCCTGCCAATTACCACAGCCACTGCAGCCGACGAATCGCGATCGAAAGTCTTCTTCATCGATAGCGAGGGTGGCGGTGGCAAGACCTTTCTGCTCGAAACTGTCATCGCTGCTGTGCGGGAGGAGAGCAAGGTTGCCATCGCATGTGCGACGACGGGCGTGGCTGCGCTGCTTCTAGAGGGCGGCACTACGGCACACTCGCGCTTTGGAGTTCCTGTGCCGGCCGAGCAGAAGTCGATCTCGGACATCGTCAAGGAGTCTGCTCGAGCGCAGGTCATCAAGGAGGCTGCTGTGATCGTCTGGGACGAAATCACGCAGGCGCACAAGTATGTGGTGAACACGGTGGACAAGTTTTTGAGAGACCTGATGAACCAGAAGGACGCAAGCTAAGAGACACCCAGACATCCACACCTACATACACACACACACACCCCAGCATTCTTCTTGTGGTCTACCGTATCACAGGTGCCTTTCGGTGGGAAAGTGGTTGTTTTCAGTGGTGACTTCAAGCAGTGTCTGCCGGTTGTGCCTCATGGTAGCGACGATGACGCTTTTGCAGCATCTGTGCAGACGCTGAACTTCTGGAACAACCACGTCCGCCGCTATCAGCTGAACGTCAACGAACGCATCCGTCGACTCATGTTGGCTGGCCAGGACACAGCTGAGTTTGTGGAATGGGCACAATTCTTGCTCGACGTCGGTCATGGGAGAGGGGCATGTGCCGACGAGGTGTCCATCCCTGTCACGGCACGCGCGACTGCAACGTCACTCGAGGGCCTGGTTCGTGAAGTGTACGACAACTTTGATGGGCCCACCGACTTTGTCACCAGGGCCGTGCTGGCGCCACGCAACGTGCAAGTGGATGAGGCCAACGACATTGCTATCCGACTCTTTCCCGGGACGGCCATCACCCGATACAGCCGCGACTCGCTCGACCCCGAGTATGCGGATACTTCGTGCCCTCTTGAGGTGCTCAACAGCATCAATCCTCCCGACTTCCCCCCCCACCGGCTCGTGCTCAAGGAGCAGATGCCAGTGATGCTGCTGCGCAACCTTAACTTGGGCGCGGGCCTCAGCAACGGCACGCGGCTGAAGGTGATCGACGCCAGGCAACATGTGATCAAGACGGAGATCCTCACCGGCCCCAGGACAGGCGAGATCGCCTTCATCCCCCGCATCATGCTCGACAGCAAGAAGGAGAACAGCCCCTTCGTCTTTCAGCGACAGCAGTTCCCTCTCAGGCCCGCCTTTGCACTGACAATCAACAAGGCGCAGGGGCAGACATTCGAACGCGTGGGCCTTGATGTCACGCTGGAGTGCTTCTCACATGGGCAGCTGTACGTGGCCTTGTCGAGAGTCGGCCATCCGTCACGTCTGCGAGTTCTCGCCAAGGACCTCGACCGTGTGCGGAATGTTGTGTGCAGGCAGATACATCACGCCGTTGTTCAGCTTGATGCAGAGGCGTGAGTGAAGATGGAGAGCGCTGACCATGTGTTGTTGATAGCCATGTATTTATACGCAGTGGCGTTGATGTTGATAGTGTCTAGATAGAGCCGCTGATGGTCTCAGCGTTCATGACAGATGCAGTGAGCAGTGAGCAGCGATGTTGATACGATGTGTAACTAGAACTGTACTTTTGACGCACGCACTGAAGCCATGTTGATGATAGCCCTTACCGGTGTAGTCCCGCTTGGCCGCGTCATCGTCTCGGCATTCAAGATGGCCGTGTGGATGATCTCAGCAGAGTGCCCTCCACGCCCTCTCCTTGAGTCATGTGCTTCCGCTGGATACTCGCTGCCGTCAAATTGAGCATCAGCACCTCATCGGGCAGAGGCAGGTGCCGTGCTTCTGCATCTCTCGCTGGACGTAATCGTCGACTTGCTGGATCTGGCCGTGCAGTTGGCTGACGCCGTCGCAGGGACGCTGAAATCGGCATCCATCATCAGAACAGATGTGCCTGTGAACCACACAACAGATCTGGCTCGTTTTTGATTGCTATCTGCTCTGTGTACCTGCTGTCAGTCAGCCAGAAGCGATCCCACACCCAGGGATCCCGCGCGAAGCGCGGGCTACCTCTAGTCACGCCAAGCTCGCAGAGCTTCAACCGCTCTCCCTCTTCCTCCTTCAAGTTCGCCTTCGAGCCCCAAATCCGCACCAGTGCGAGCGCTCCGTATCGATATCCCTGCTATTGTATTCCTGCTGCGTTTTCAGCTGCGTCACTGCTGCGTGTAAAGCCATCTTCGACACCCCCAAATCACAATCATGCCACTGAGTGCCGACGACCACACCAAACTTGTCTGCCTCAACAACTCCCTCAGCCCTGTGCACGTGATGCTGATCCCGGCGAGGGACAGGAAATTCGTCGCCCAGGAGCTGAAGAAGGTCATGAAGAAGGATGTTAGAGTGGCGATGGGCGGCGAGATCACTGCTGGGTTTGGTGGGCTGGAAGTGGGATTTGCTCTTAACAGAGACACAGGAAACAGTAAGACTTGCACACAGACACACACGGAGTGCTGCTACGCGTGTGTGTCTGTGTGCAAGTTTCAATTTCTTCAAATTTTCAATTTTTTCAGGCGAGGAGACCGACGACAAGTCTCGTGTTCGTGTTCAGTATGGAAAGCTGAGAGCCTCCAATAACTGGTTTGTTGGTGATTGAATAGCTTTCCCGTGTGCACACACGTCCTGTCTTCTTTTTTCGTTGGCTGTGAAGGACGACACTTGATGCCGGCCACGAGGCAATGCTATCCAGCTTCGAGTCGGCATTGCTGACCATCTTCATCGAGGACTCAGACTACAGGCTGATAAACCACCTCATCCATCCTGAAGACTATCCGGACGGCATTGCCATCATCCGCGTCAGCCAAGGCACGATGCGTAAGGATTCAGGTGCAAATTCCCTGTGTTTTGCCACCGTGATTGTTCAGCGGAATCCTCCCTATGCTGCTTTGACGCGGGCAGTGATCGACGGTCTCAACATCGAGGCGCGCGAAGCGGCTTTCCGTCTGCAGAACATCGGCACTGAGCTCTTTCTTGCCGCAACAGAAAGCGTGGTGCATGATGTCTCCGTGGGGCTGAAGGAGAAGACAACACGGGAGACGCACGAGGAGCCAGACATTTCACAGCTGTGGGTCCGACAGACTGACGAGCTATGTCCGACAGACGTCTTCCGCCTTGTGCCGAAAGCTTACGCCAACAAGACACCAAGCAAGACTCTCAAAGTCAGCGTGCGGATGGAGAACAAGCTCACATTGGGGGAGCCGATAATCGAGAAAGACAGGAACAACAGCAAGGATGAGGCCAAGTACGAGCAATGGATCATCACGCCAGCCGACAACATCGAGCAGCCAGCAGTAGCAGGAAGGGGATGGACATCTGTGTGGTGCTCCTCATCAAAGAGCGAGATCGGCCCGGACATTGCGTTCAAGAGAGTGAGGGATGGCCGCATCGCCAGCAAGCTGGATGATCAAATGATGACGATCAAGTGTGTTGGCATGCCTCAATACGTTGTGGCCGTCAAAACCTCTGATCAAGGCAAAAGCCCGGTGATGGTCAGGGCAGGCAAAAAGGGCATCTCGATGGACGGGCTGTGGCACTGCAGCCAGCCGATTGTCGCACAGCAAGGTTGGTGCACAGCAAGAAAGAGCTGAAGTCGTTGCATGTATGTGTGTCTTGCTTAATGCCTATTTGTCTGTGGTTTGCCAGCTCAACTTCTGATGCCGGAAAGCATCGACATCATAAATGATTCTGTGGAAGGCGACCTGATCAAGCAGAATTTTGACGTGTCTCTAGCACTTGATCTACGACAGCAAGGCGCCGACGATGATGATGCGGAACAAGAGGATGAAGAGGAAGAAGACGCTGGAAAGAAAGAAGATGCAGATAAAAATGAAAAGAAGGAGGACCTCAACAAGGAGGAAGGCGAAAAGGAGAAAGTTCTTGAAGCTTACCATCTTAGCGGCCTGGTCAACGCCCTGATTGAGTCAAACGTCGACATCCGCCTGCAAAATACCAAATCACAGCTGGTTCTCACTTGTCCCATCGACTCATACAGCAACGTATCCTCGAGTCCAAGTCCGGGACAGCTATGGATCATCAAGACCAACCAGTACTGTCTTCCGGGCGCCTTCTGTCTCGTGCCAAAAGCTTGCCCGCATTTGACTCTTAGAGTGCATCCCGATACGGTCGATGACGATGGCTGTGTCGCACCCTATTTGGCGCCACCCACGGGCGAGCACCGCCTCGGGGCATTTCCCGCTGCGACTGGACCCCTGCTCGATGATTCTTCGAATCCCATATATGAGCAATGGACCCTGCTCTCTTCGGAGCCGAAAACCGAAAAGCAGTCTCGTCATTGCCTGCCACGTTGCCCCTTCTTCCCCTCCCGTGTGACCTCCAAGTGTGAGTCTCACGATATGAGTACTCAAACCGTAAGACTGGCATGTGTGGGCCTGCCGGGTCGGGTGATGGGGCTCAGCGCCCTTGCCGGAGAAAGGAAACGTAGCTTGAAGGGGCATGTGAAGCTTCCCATGATGATCGATGCAAGTGTGGCGGCGGCAAAGGCTGAGGACATGTGGATACTTTCCGAGTTCTGTGGTGAGCAGGAAAAGCTAGTCAACACGATGAGCAGCGAATACTTGCTCCTGCTTCCTTGCCTTTGTTAGGAAAGAACGCTGCTCGTTCAGCGCATGGTGCTTTGGATACTAGGCCACATCAGGGCAAGGGACGACTGCCTCTCTCTCCGCATTGGAGGCCGCGTCGACAGGAGAATCCCCAGGCACTTCCCCCCTGGGGTCCATGCGGCGACCACTCGGCCCTCCCGGAACCGCTGGGCCGCTGGGGAGCCGTCCGATGCTGATGCCTTTCGTGTCTCCGTCTTCGGTGATGCAGCCAAGCATGCATTGCCAGGGCCCCGGCTTGGACATGCAGGAGTTCATATGGCAGCATACCCAGGAACTTTTCAACCAATGCATGATGCTGCTGAGCGGCATGAACATCCAGATGAAGGGCATGAACATCCAGATGGAGGCACTGAGGCAGAACCAATCGGCGCTCAAAAGGATGGTGGATCAGCATGAGTTCGTCTTGTCCCGGCCACCGCTACCAGCAATCATGACTCTGCCACCACAACAAATGTTTGCCAGTCCATCAACCCCAGTAATGATGGGCATGGCACCACAACAAAGGTTTTCCGGACTGATTCCAGAACGACCAATAATGATGCCAAGACTAACAATGTCAGCCAGGAGACCATCCTTAGGCAACCCTGAGCCGCTGAGAGGCAGCCCTGCGCCGGTGAGAGGATTGGCAGAGTAGATAAGCCGCATGTCTATGTATATCATGTCAGCCTTTGCTTTCACATGTTTATGATGTATCCAGGGGCAAGAGGAGGAAAGGCTCAGCTTCATTTCTAACGGCGACCCCGAGGATCTCGTGGACGTGTTTCTCAACGATTTCGTCAAGGGACGGCAGGATTTGAACTTGAAGGTGGCCAAGTTGGATTCACCCCTGTACACCCTCAATGGCCAGGAGGCATGCATCATCGAGAAAGATGGCATTGTAGTCATACAGGATGGAACAGAGTGGAAACCGTTCTTGGTCAGCAAGCATCAATACGCATACTTGAATGCAAAAACCCGCCTCTTGTGCTGGTGTTGTGTTGTCGGTTGTTTCAATGTGTTTCTGCGCAGGACTTCATAGATGAGGCGACGAGCTCACAGCCCGAGGAAAGGCCAGAACCAACGCTTGCTGCTCCCAAAGCTGGGGCCATGCCAAAGGTTAGTCGGACGATTGACGGGCCGAAGATTTTCATCTCTATGCTCCACTGTATGTATATGTGTGTGTTTGTGTGTGCGCGTGTGAACGGATGTAGGCGAAGGCAGGACGGAAGCCCAAGGCGAAAGCGGCAGCGAAAGCCAAAACCAAGGCTCACAGCTTCGGAAGCGACGGCATGGGTATTGCCCAGGATTCAAGTCGTGACCCTGTGGAGAAGATGAAACTTTTTGAGGCATGTGCAGAAGGCAATCGAAAGGCAGTTTTGAAAATGGTGAAAGAATATGGCCCCCAATGCCTTCATGACAGTAACAAAGTGAGAGACACCGATTGACAGTAGATGGACCGTTCACGCTTGGTTGCTTGCATGAATGCAGGAGGGTTTCACTCCGCTAGCATTTGCAGCCCAGAACGGCCACGTGGATGTCGTGATGGTTCTGCTGCTCATGCAAGCTGACCAGGGAGTAGGGCTCGTCAGCAAGCGACTGAAGATACTGGTAAGGCTAAATGGCTGAAAATGCTGTCTCCATCTGTATGTCGGTGCTGTCTGTCCGCAGGACGAAAACACCGTGTTGCACTTGGCGGTCGAGAAGGGCCATGCGTTGGTTGTGTCTGAGATCCTGAGAATATGCGGGCAGAGTTTGTTGGCACTCACAAACAAGGTAAGTGGATTTCCATCGACTCACACTGTTTCAAGACATTTCTTGTGCTTATCAGGTGGACAACACGCCGTTCCACCTGGCTGCCGGCTCTGATTGTGTCGATGTGCTGCGAGCGATCTATGACCAGGCAGAAGCAACGTGGCAGAAGAAGGTGCTCGACAAGAAGGGGCAGGTACGCTGAAGGGCAGGCAGGACGGTGCTTTAAGCTCTCTATGTGCACTTCCGCCCCTTTGAACAGTTTGGATTCCAGCCAATCCATTTTGCCGCTGAGAGCGGTGATGTCGACGTTATCGACCAGATCATCCAATGGGGCGGTGTTGATGAGCTTTGGAAACGGACAGATGTAAAAAAGTGTTCAACAAGTGCAGAGAAGCATGGACCGTCCGCTGCATGTCATGTCTCTCAGAACGACAGCAGCCCATTCCATCTGGCTGTGATGTGCGACAATGTTAAGGCGATGAGAGCGATGTTTACGAAGAATGGCATGAGACTTCTCGAGCAGAGGGGGCCGGTAAGTTAGCGGAGAAGTGGGAAGGCCCGGCTCAAAATACAGCTCACCTCTGCTGTGTATGAGATACAGGATGGTTACTATGCGGTTCACCTGGCAGCCTGGCAAGGACATGTGGACGCCGCCAAGCAGCTGCTCGAGTGGGGCGGGGCCGATGAGCTGAAGAAGGTCAACAAGGTGAGAAGCTCATGACATGATGGCGGCCGACAACGTTCCATGGCTGTCTCTTATGTGCATCCCATGCATGCAGGGCAAAAGTCCCCTGGATTTGGCGCAAACTGACGAAATGCGCACGTTGCTCAGAGGCTACGAGTAGGCAGCAGAAGTATCAAGCTGCGTCTGTCTGATTTGTACCGATGTATGTCTGGCGTTGGTGCTGGTAAGAATGGGGATTTGACCAACAGGTTCATCACCAAGCAGCGTCAGGACGCTGCTGTTGGCTGTCTCTTGGTGATGAATGCGTCAGTATGCGGGTATCGGGGTTTATGCACATGGGTCTGACTTGACCGACAGAGGATAGGGCCTTTCTCATCAACCTCTGCGACAGACACACAGACAGAAACAAAGCCTGCAGAAACCACATTACAGCTGTTCAAGGTGTGTGGTTCGTCTGTGCGTGTGACATGGGAGCGCACTGAATGAATGAATGAATGTCCTTCTGCATGTGCGGCATCAATGTGTTGCAGAACGCATCACACGCATGACTAAATTCGTTTATGCTTACAGCACAATGGATCGGCGAGAGAAGCTCGCAGGTGCAGGAGGAGCTGCATAGATCTCGGCGCGTCATGGTGATATCACTGTTGGCGTGTGTGGTGCATCTCCTGCTGCTGCGCATGAGCGAGGCTGTTGATCTTGGAAAGGGCGAGAGGGCCTGGTTGAGAAGGCGGCTGAATGATGGCGACGGCAACAAAGGGCAGAGCGAGGCTGCAATGGGGAGCGGCAGGTGGGCAGAGCCGATGCGCTCATGCATTTCTTTCTGCGCCTTTCAGGCAGATGCGCGTGATTCATGCATCTGCCTGTGTTTGTGTGGCGTGCATGCGGGATGTTTGATGCGGTGGCGCCTCGTTATGACTTTGTGAATCGCGTCATGTCGATGGGCATGGACAGGGCATGGAGAAGGCGGCTTGTGCACACTCTGCAGGTTGGACGCACTCTCACCCATGCGCACATACACACACACCGGTGTCTCACTGTCTGTTTGTGTTTAGTTTGAGCCGTCTGACCGTGTGTTGGACGTCGCCACGGGCACGGCTGACGTGGCATACTCGGCCAACAGATCAAGTCCAGGGAAAATGACACAAAACGAGATGGTAAGCGACCAGGCGCACACAGACACAGATCTGTACGTATGCTTGTATCATCATGATGTGTGTGTGGTGTCTGCAGGTCCGTGTGTGGTCGGTGTCGATCCGTCAGCAAACATGCTGGCTGTCGGGAGGGACAAAGTGAGGACCACATGCGCCTGACGCGCTCACTCCTATGTATTGACCTGTGTGCGAACAGGTCTCTCGAGCATTCTTGAACGACACTGTTCGCCTTGAGCTGGGCGACACACTCGCCCTGCAATATGAGGACAGCTCATTCGACAAGGTACGCACACACACAGACACGATCCAGAAACGTGTTGTGTGCACGACTTGCTGTGCCTGTCAGATCTCCATCTCTTTCGGGCATTCGCAACGTGCCGGCGGCGTCGCGCATCACGGCGCTGGAGAAGTTCCATCATGTCATCAAGAAGGAGCAGGGCAAAAGGCTGGCAATACAAGAGATATCAGATTCCACGGGAAACGGTCAGTCAGTCACCACACACGATGCCACACCCACCGATGTGCCCATCCGTACACGTGTGTGAACCTCTTCAGGTCTGCTGGCCCGTCTGACGCGTTGGTTCATCCGGTTGAATGCGCTGATAGGTGTGTGGCTGTCTGGGAGGCGGCGCGAGTACCGCCACTTGCTGGACAGCATCCAGGCCTTCCCCAAACAAGACGACTTCTGCTACATGATCGAAAAAGCCGGATTTACGGTAAGTGGATGGGTGGATGGATGAATGGATGGCACTCTTACACACGGAAGGATGCATATGTGTCTGTGTGTGTGTGTGTGTGTGTAGGTGTTGGGTGTTGAAACGATGGGTTTTGGGACGATCAAGACATTTGTGGCTGAACCCAAGGCCACTAGATAGACAGATGGCCAGCCAAGCTGTTTGCGCTTGGTTTGGGAGTCACGGACATCATGGCACGTGTGTGACGTGATGCATGCAGGTGTATCGGTGATGCATAGACCGTGTGGATGGACACCTTTATTGTACCATGTTGTGTTTGCCATGCATCGGTGAAGATCGTCTCATGTCCATGTTCCTTCGATCCGCTAGGCACTATTCCACTATCGTGACCGACACGCTCAGTGTAGATGATTATGAGGATGTGGGTGAGGATATCCACGCTTTCCACCCCCTGGTGCTTGACCCCGCACCCCGCCACTCTACTTGTAGCTCTGCACCTGACCTGAAGGGGAGCTCTCTGTTGGATATGTGTCGTTCGAATGGACTGCTGAGTTTCAATGGCCGGCCTGTCGGCCAGTCTCCTCACACAGTCACCTCAGCTGCTACCTATGCACAGGGGCGGGGCACTGTGATTGACTACGTGATGGCATCATCATGTCTGTACCCGATGACCACACATTTCCGACCGACGCTTACTAGCCTGAACACACAGCACCTTGTTCTGTCATTTGGCCTGCAGGCGGATACCGAACCGCCGGCAGTGACTGACCTGCGTGCTCGTATTCAGGCTGCCTGCAATAATCCCAGCCGTGTCCTGTATCGCTGGGCAGAGAGTGATATCGATGCGATTGCCAGTGATTTGGCGACTGACCCACTGCACACGTCTCTGCGTGCTGAGCTGCTACATGCTATGCAAGCGCACGATGCCGCACGAAGTAAGGTGGCCGCTGGCCGCCTGCTAGACTCACTCACTGTCTCTGTGTGCACACCTGCGTTTATGTGTGCGCACACAGACATTCATCGCATATACACACACTCCAAGTCCACACGTGTATGCGCAGAGGTGCGCAAACACACGTTCATTATATACACACATTCCAAGTCCACACGTGCATACATACAGACGCACACGAGCGCCAGACAGACACGGCGCGGATGATAGACGTGAAGAGGGCAGCCACACGAAGCACACATGAAGTGGGGAGCCAGCAGGCGAGCAGGCAGGCCGTCGGTCAGTCAGTCAGTTCGTCAGTCAGTGATCTAGTGGGGCAGGAAAGAGCCCCTCCCTCAAACGTCGTCCGTGGGGAAGGGGCGAATGCGCGGTGAGTTGGCAGTGCACTTGCGAGTTACCATGAGAGACAGAGACAACTTGCATTAGCCGTAAGACTCGTCTGTGTGTCCGTGACACTCATACAAATACAGTCCCATGAGCACACAGAGTCAAACGCTCAAGAAGAGGACGGATCGATCCCCGCCCCATCAGCACATCCCAGTCCCGCAACCCGCCCCCCTCCCTCCCCCACGCAGACAGAAGCTAGTCGCACGCGCGAGGGCGATAGACAAGTGAGAGCGAATCCATCCAGACACATGACCCTGCGCATTCACGTGTTGACTGTGTGTGTGTGTGTATATATAATGAATCTCTGTGTGCGCACCCCTGCATGCACGTTTGGACTCAGTGTGTGTGTATATAATGAATGTCTGTGTGCGCACCCTGCGCATGCACGTGTGGACTTGGAGTGTGTGTGTGTATATAATGAATGTCTGTGTGCGCAGCCTTGCGCATGCACGTGTCCACTTGGTCTGTTTGTATATAATGAATGTCTGTGTGCGCAGCCCTGCGCATACACGTGTTGACTTGTGATGAATGTCTGTGTGCGCACCCCTGCATGCACGTGTCGACTTGGTGTGTGTATATAATGAATGTCTGTATGGGCATCCCTGCGCATGCACAAGTCGACTTGGTATGTGTGTGCGCAGCCCTGCGCATGCACGTGTCGACTTGGTATGTTTATATATGACGAACGTACGTGTGCTCACCCTTGCGCACCCCTGCGCACCCCTGCGCATGCACGTGTCGAGCATGCACGTGTCGACTTGGAGTGTGTGTATATAATGAATGCCTGTGTGCGCATCCCTGCGCACGCACATGTCCACTTGGAGTGTGTGTATCTCATGAATGTCTCTTTGCGCACACCTGTGCACGCACGTGTCGACTTGGAGTGTGTTTGTATATGATGAATGTCTCTGTGCGCACACCTGCGCATGCACGTGTGGACTTGGAATGTGTGTATCTCATGAATGTCTCTGTGCGCACCCCTGCGCACGCACGTGTGGACTTGGAGTGTGTGTATATGAC
>CDMY01000540.1:31940-55278 GCA_001179505.1 Vitrella brassicaformis | reverse complement strand
AGCAGTGGGTGCTTGACGCTGACTTGTCAGACTAGCACCCACTGCTCCATGGGAAGGGCAGATAGGCCTTGTGCATGCATTCTGCATGTGCCTGTTGCCTGTTTGGTGTGTGCTGTGGACAGAGAAGATGCCTGGTTGCGCCGGAAGGTAGCGCCGGGCTTAGGGACAGGTGTCTCGTCAAACCCTTAACCAACCAAACAAACAAAACCGTTGTGTGCGCTTCAAAAATGAGTACTCGGATGACTGAAATGTGGAAGCGGGAGGCGTTGCATGTGGAAGTGCTCGACAAGGTGAGCAACGCAAAAGGACATGCGCCACATGCGGGATCTTTCGGCAACAACGCATGCGTGCGTCTGTGTTGATTCACACGCATGCAGCTGCAGAATGAGACCTTTGATCTGCGTGAGCGCCTCAGGGACATGCGCCCGCTGAGCACCAAGGTAGGCACGGAGGATATCACATCACAAGACGCGTCTACCTGGGTGCGTGACGTGGAATGACACATCAGCTAACCGAGGTCATCGACCGTGCCGCTGAGCTGGAAGAGATGAGTCGCAAGAAACGAGTACGTACACTGCATTGCGTGTGAGCTGGTGCTGCGGACACCTTGTATGTCCGTCTGTCTGTCTGTCTATCTGTGTGCAGTACCCGTCTGCATCGCACATGGTGCATCTGCAGCGCTCCAGCGCCGCCGTTTCGAGTCTGTCGCTGACCGTCGCGTCATCGTCGCTCCAGGTGTCGCTTGCTGAACAGGCTGTGAGGGCCGCTGCTGCCGACCTGGCCTCTGACCGTGAGGTGGCCGCCTGCCGCTCACAGCTTCAGCAAGACCAGCCAAGCCCAGCTGGCCAGCAGGGCCAAGAGCAACAAGAAAAGCAAGAGGAAGACAAGCATGAGGCACAGGTACCACGCATGCACAGAGGGAGGCCAGCAAACCGACTTCCCTCACTGACGGGTTGTTTCGTCTACAGGCGGGTGACAAGGTGGCCAGTGGCGATGGCCCGCCTGCTCCGTCGTACCGCCTGATCCACAAATCTGGCGATGACACTGATCCGGAGCTGCCGGTATGCACACAGGCACCGGAATAGACACAGATACACGGACTCGAATGTGTGCCGTGCAGGCTGCGGTTCGTTTGGGCGACAATCAGAATGCGCTGGCATCGGTGATGGGCTGCTGTCCGCCCTGGGAGCTGACGCGCATGTGGCCGTGCATCGGCAAGTCGCTGGTGATGGAGGCCGCCAAGGGCTACACCCGCCTGACCATCGACGGCACGGAGAAGGGCGGCGTGCAGACCCTCTGGGAGCGGCTGCCCGTCGATGTGGCCTATCGCTGGGGCCAGCGGGCCACCAACCTGCAGAGCGTGGGCGTCGTCTACCCATACTCATCCGACTGGTGTGCCGGCACCCATACGGCCATCGTCGAAAGCCACGCACACGGCAGAGCTGCGGCGGTCGGGCAGGGCAAGGGCACCCTCAAGACGCTCACCTGGAAGTCGGAGGAAGGCCCCCAAGCGCAGTCGTCGTACCAGCGGGAACGCGACGCACGCGACAAGTCGACCAAGCCCCTCCCGCCCACGGGCAGCCCTGTGCTGCTTGACGCACTCGAGGACGTCCGCGGCCTGCCCAACCCATCTGTGCGTCTCAACCGCAACTGGCAGACACCGGCCATCAAGCACCTCGACTTGCATGCCGGCCGCGACATGGGTGGAGCGAAGAAGTGGGTCAAGGGGTGCGAGCAGCTCGAGACCTTCAAGGGAGCACCTTCGGTGGGCGACATGGTGAAGCTCCTCAAGACGCTGCCCAAGGGACGCTCGCTGGCATGCCTTCGCTCGGTTGGCCCGCTGTCGCTGCAAGGCTTCAGCGAGGACCAGCTTGACGAGCTGCGGCAGGTGCTCGTCGAACGAGGGTGCTTGCGGGTGCTGACGGAGCTGCGGATCGACTACTGCATGGTGACGCATCTGGACATGGAGAGAAAGAGCCTGATCGAGAAGCTCGCCCACCTTACCGAGACAGTGGCCCACCCGGACGTGCAGCAGCAGGTGCACATCATCGACGCACTGCCATCTCACACAGAGACACGCTCCATCGCCCTGGAGCTAGTCGAATGGAGCAAGTCGCAATCGTCTCTGGTACGCTCTCTCTCAAAGCGCGTACAGGTTGAGAGGCTCTCACAAGTATCTTTGTGGACGCTCAGGTTCAGAAGCTCGTCAAGGAGTTCGCACGCCTCGCGAATGTCGTGACGTACGGCGAGGAGGAGGACCAGTCGGTCGCGCCGGCGCAATCGCCGTCTTCTCTGAAGGACGAGCGCGCTGAGCTGGAGGACAGCACACTCTTCCCCAAGGTGACCAACGCACACGTGGTGCTGGCGCACGGGTTCCGCTTCAACGACAAGATCGTCAAGGCCATCAGCAAAGCCCCAATGTGAGCCCATGGCAGGCAGGCAGGCAGGCCGGGAGGGAGGGAGGGAGGCATGCAGGCAGGCCGCTCAGCACGCCTCCCTCTCTTTCACCAACCAATGTGCCGCTCCGCCTTGTTTGTGTTGTGTCCGTACTGTGCCTCGCAGGTGTGTGCACATTGACCCCCTGACACGTAACGGTTTCAAACCGCATTTTTTCAACATCGCCGCTCTCCAGCGCACAAATTCATTCTCGACGGTCTTAGCGAACATTTTCATTCGTTTGATCGCCCGACGCAATTTTTCATCCCATTTCCTCGACAAGACCGCACATTTTCACTGTCGAGGCAGCTCTCAAGGGCATCCTGAGGAGCACACATGTGCTGGAGCTTGAAAGAGTAGTGTCTGATCATCATGTACTTTTTCATCTACCTGTCTCTCCACTGCATCTTTTCAAATGTCTTGCTGTCTCCCACTGCACAATTTCAATCTTCGCTGCCTCCACCGCATTTTTTCATTTCAGGCGGTTGCCCGCCGCACATTTTCAAAAAAACAGACATGCACACCGTTACGTGTCCAGGGGGTAGTGCACATCCATCTGCGGGAGCCTTACGGCGGGGGTGTGGTCGACGACACGGCGCGCCTGGCTTGCTGCTTCCTGGTCAACTTGCGGGAACAGCTGGTCAAGGACAAGAACAGCATGCGACCCTTCACCGTCAACATCAACATGGCACCGTCCGCCATCACCGGGGACGACATGCAGCGCGACATGATGCTCTGGGGTAGCGACAACGCATCCCTCCCACTCATCCACCAACTCGACATGTGCTTCAACGAAGACGGTACGCGCATGGAGGGACGTCTACACCGTGCTCAACCAAACTATGCCGTCGTTTGTACGTTGGTTGTCAGCCGGTCTGCCGGATGGTGTCTCGATGGAAGTCTTCTACGGCGCCCTCATCGCGAGCATGACCTCACTGACCGAACTGCGCGGCATGCGCAAGTCGCCGCCAAGTTCGCCGACGGCGACATTCGCCGCGGTGTGCGGACGCGATTCGAGTCACGGCACGCCGTTCTCAGCATCATGCGCTCGGCCTTCAAGATGGGCTTTGAGCGCGACGCCCTCACCTTCACGTGCTGCACATAGACAGACGTTTAGATGGATGGATGGATGGATGAATGGGACACAGAGAGTCATGGATGCTGACGGGTGTGGTTTAAGAGGGTGCCTTTTTGGGACGGTGATGCGTTTATCGTATGGCGTTTGAAGATAGATTTCAGATTGACATCGTGCCCTCATCGCACCGATAGAGTATAGGGTACAGACTCTCACACGGCACACGGCAGTGAAGTCAAACAACAACACCGCCCACCCAGCCAGACAGAGCTGCGAGCCGAAAGTGACCGACACATCCACACACACAAACTCTCTTTGACAAAAACTGACTCGCTGCCTGCCAACCACACCCACGTCGGCTTCAGAACAGAGATGGAACAAGACGTAGCACAAACCACACTCTGATAAAGAAGCATGCACGTCATTGCCACACATTGCACCACACACGAGCCAAGACGTCTGTCTACACCTACGCCCTGCTCCCGGGTCCATCCCGCCCCTCGCTGTCCTTCACTTCCCACGCCCTGGCCGTCAGGCTGCAGATCTCAATCTCATCGATCACAAACTCGTCAGCCTCGCCCACCAGCCACCTCGGCTGACTCGTCGTGTCGTCGCTCGTGTCGTGGGCCTCGGTGCGGCGGCGCATCTTGGCACGGCACTGCGTGAGGTCGTTCCCACCCTCGGTGCCGATCCACACCTCTCCGTTGGCCTTGAACCACAACCCACCACTGCTGGTGATGGCCATCAAGCCCTCGAAGTTGCCGGAAGCCTTGGCGCCGTCGAGGGCAATCCGACCTGAGTGAATCACATACACAGACGAAAGGCATGCATTTGGGAGAATAGGATACCCACCCATTCATTCATCAACTCACCTGTCCATGGCCTCTCGTGTGTGCCTCTGAGCTTGATAAAGGCGATGGGCACATAGGTGATTGAAGCACCGGTGAGGGGTGTGCGTGGGAGCCTCACAGGTCCGTCCAGATGGATGGCCAGCAGCTCGCGGCCGGGGCTTGAGCGGACCAGGATGAGAAGCGCGCGGTGCGGATCAGACAGCTTCTCAGCGAGCCGAATGTACTCGAAGCCATCACGAGACGCCCTGAATAAAGAAGCAGGAAACGAGAGAGAAGTGATCTTTCTCTTTTCCTTGTTTGGTCTCACTTGTAGAGCAGTTGCATGTGGTGCATCCTCTCTCCACTCCGCATCCACTTGGCCAGCGGTCCAATCATCTCCCCGCCGCACATCAGAGTGCTGCCCTCCGGCCCCCTGCAGAAGTCCTCCCGCCTCAGGTTGTACATGGCCAGCATGTCGAGAAACAGCTCCTGCCTCTTGTCGTCGAGCGTGCGCCACATCGGGCCGCTCTCGAGCGACCCGCCAGGCAGTGCTGCTTGGCCGGGAAGCTCGGCTGTCAGGGCAAAGCGGCGGCAGAGGTCCACGATGAGGCGCAGAGAGTCGATGGGTGTGGCCGAGATGATATCCGCGTCGCTCCAGCGGCGGAAGCGATTATAGATCGTGGAGTGCTCGCCCATCGCCATGAGGGTCGACAGGCGGGTGGACACGCGGCGGCCCAGGACTGTCACAGACACTATCTCCTCATCTGAAGGTCGACGAACAGTGACACGCACACACAACACGGACGTGCACACTTGCCCATGCGAAGCTGACGGCATGTCTATCTCTCATTGGGCACCTTGGCCGTCGTCCTTGCGCTGCAGGAATGGCGACATGAGTGCCACTCGCCGCTTCGTGGCCTCTCGTAGATGTTGCAGCCGCCCACTGAGCCCCTCAAGGCGCCGCTTGTAGCCTTCCAGCCTCTTCAGTGCATCGCTTAGCGCACTATGAGCCCTCTCATGCGCCGCCGATTCGCTCTCCTCCGCCACATCCATGACGACCATGGCCGCATCGTCATCCCTCACAGGCGTGTCGAGCGCCATCGGCTGCATCAGCAGCTTGAAGACAAACACCACTGAAGGATCATCCTCGAGCTCTCTCGGCACGTCCAGCCGTTCAGATGTGGTGGCCGTCTTGTGAAGCTCGTGGTGCCAGTGGTGTCTGACGAGCTCGTTGACGAAGCTCTCAAATGCTGGTGGGTGGAGATCCAGGAAGACCCGACCCTCGCTGTCGCGGAGAAGACCGTCATGCCAGCGACCTGTCCATCGAACACGCAAGTCACACCCACGTCATGAGATGAGATGAGCACATAGATTTGCTTCACCGTCTCACTGCCTCACATACTTGAGAAGGTCTCTGCAACCAGCGTGCCCTCGAGCGAACGGAAGAAGCGTCGCGGGACAGTGAAGGCCTCTCCGCCAGCGTTGATGTGCACATTCTCACCTCCACCACAGTCATCCGCACTGTCAGCCGCCCACCGTCCCCCTCTGCTTTGGACCAGGTCTATGACGCCCGCCTTCGTCCGCCGCACCTCGTTGTCCACCTCATCTATGCCCGCTCGACACGCGTCGAGCGCTGCGGACGCCTCATGGAAGATCTTGCCCTCAGCCATGTCAGGAAGGGTCAGGGGGAAGCAGCACTGGCGGCAGCACGGGGAAGAGCGATTTCAGCAGCCCGAGGTGCGAGCTTGGTGCCGGGTGGCGCAATTGGGGTGCCACCCGGCACCAAGCTTGGATGAGTCTGAGACTCGCAGCTTTTTCTCACATTATGGATGGCAGCCAACACCCTGATGGCATGCTCCCGCCCCTTGTCCCCGACCCCCGCTGGCATCCGTCTCCTGCACCGCCCGCCCTGCAGAACCCGCCCCTCTCTCATGCCGCAGTACTTGCGACGTTCCTGGATGTTCTGGGAGCACAAGAGGGGGAGGGAGAGGGACAGGAGGAGGAAGAGGGAGAGGGCCAGGGCGGCAGATGTGAGCACAGTGATCCGCCTCTGCACCGCCGCAGTCGCTTTTTGCCCTTGGGCAGCTCTCCAGATGCGGCCGACGGCGGGCCGACGAAGTTCTTGTCCCCATCGATGCGGCCGCGGCTGCTACTCAGTACGCGCAAAACAATCTCATTCTCAAAATGTATGTGGTGTGTGTGTCTCTGTGGCATGTGTCAGACATAGACAAGATAGATGAAGATCGCAACTTGGGCAAGAACAAGGGCTCGATGGTTGCCCGCCATTTCTGTGACGTGCTGCGAAGCGCAGCCGACAATGAGACGCTCGGTGCCCAACATCATACCCTCAAATACATACATGCCCACAACACAATGTCTCTATTGTTCTTTGCACCCTTGCTATTGTCAGGTGTATACTGGGACACCAAGAGATACTCGTATTGTACCCGCCGCAAGGGCCAGCAGAAAGCGTGGGGTGGCCGCTTCAAACCCGCCCGCTGGACTGTCCGCTGTCTCAAGAAATCTCTCTCTGATGCCGTCCGCGCCCGCAACATGATGGCCAGCCAATTTGGACTCCCGCAGATCGACATGCCTCACGAGATCAACGACGGGGGCCCCTCGGTGTGCATCGGCGATCGTGCGGTCGACGGTGAGGAGCGCGTCAAGCGTCTGACTAGTGGGGGGCAGCGCAAGGACGGCCAGATGCAAAGCGACAGCGACTGGACGCCAAAGAACGACGGAAGCTGCACCAAGCCCAGCACAATCAAGCCGAGCAGCACCGTCAGCGCCACAAAGAAAGCCACCTGCCTCCTCAAGCACCTCAAGACGAGCCTCACAGGGGGGCGGCGCAATGGGGATCGTGGCCCGGTGCTGCCAGCATTAGGAATCTACTGGTCCAAGACGCTCAGCCGCTTCACTGTACAGTTCACCGTTCAGAAGCGCACCTACTACGGCAAAGGGGTCGTGCCCGAGGACTACACGTGGGATCAGATGCGCGACGCCCTCTTCATCGCCATCAAGCAGCGCAACCAACTCGCCGAGAGCCTCAACATCGTCAACAGACTGGATGGGTCGATACTTCGTGACTTTCACCCGCCCATCGATGGCATGTTCCAGCCGGCCGAGAACTTCGACAACTGCGATGAGCTCTCATCCTCCGCCGATGAGAACCGACCGCTCTTCCTTCGCCCCGCAGCAATGCTTGTTGCGGCACCAAGGCGCGAGAGCAAGAAGGACAACAGGTGAGTTGGTGACCTGGGTTTGTATGAGGCAGGCGATTGTGGTTGATCGATGTGGAATTTCGTATGTCTTGCTTGTGTGTTGCAGCCGTGGCAAGCAGGAAGAGAAGCCGACGGGTGCGTGCCAGGAGGGAGACCAGCAGATGGGCGAGGGGAAACAAGACGAGGTCAGTGAGTCAACCAACAATATCCCGACGAGAGCTACATACGTGTGCATCTGTGATGTCTGGAAGGGTGAGCCATTGCATTCTACATCGTCTCTGATGCGCAAGAGACAAAGCAAGAAGGGCAGGCAACAGGTGAGTTGGTAAGGGGAGTTTTATATGGGGCAGGGTGCTGCGATCGATCGATGTAGTGCAACTTGTTGTGTGTTGTGGTTCTGCAGTCATCGTCTACCTGTGATCCCCGAGGACGCCACAAAGCCGACAAAAGAAGAAATCAAAAACATGCTGGTCTGATAGAAGAGAGATACGTTTGGACGGCTGGACAGACACATGGAATGTCTCACTGTGTCTGTGTGGATTTCAGGTCGTGGAGTTAAAGGAATATTGCAGAGTAAAGAACTTGGACTCATGGACACACACGTATGCACAGAGACACGCATGTACTGCTCTTGGTCTAATGGTTCAGGCTTACCAAATGCTGGTCGGCGGCAACAAAACCCAACTACAAAAACGCCTGTGCGACGCGCTGGGCTACGACTAAGATACACCATGCGATCGGCATACAGCATGGTGAGGGTGGTCACGAAGGAAGACACACAGACATACACGCACACATCGACATTGGCTGACGTCAGCCCATGATATGTCTTTGTGTACATATGGATGCAGGACGGACGTCACGAAGGAGTGCAATGCACGCGGATACACATATTTTTTCCAGGAAGGGACACGTGTCACATGAGTGTGCATGCACCAGTTCCAGTGCTCAGGAGATTGAGGATGGAGTGTGAGGGATTATTTGGTTTGTTACTGGCAGTCGACTGTGTGGAATACGGACTGGACGAGGAAGAGCATTGCTTTTCAGACATGGTGAGCGGATTCTGATTTCATGATGCATCATGGAATGCACACATGCAGCAATCAAGCCGTCGCCAAACAGGCGAAAAGGTCAAGAAAAACATAGGGACCCAATAGTAAAAAGAGCCAGCCACTGCGACTGGCAGCAACAACATGAGAGATCAACAACTCCACTGTAATCAAAATCCATTTGTCGTCATGCCAGCGTAGTTCTCGTCCTCTGCTGCTGCACTGTACGACACAACCGACCCGTCTCCTGCGAAGCGCCCTCTCTGCACAGGAGTCGAGTCAATCGAGTCATCCGACGCGGCAGCAAAGAACAGAGACAGGAACCGCACAGATGCGTGTGAGAAGGAGGGAAACAAGGAAGGACGAGACGGCTCATGTGTTTGCTACCTATCCATCAATAAACCGACCTAGCAGCAGACCCGAGAAGACGTGACGTGTCCGGCTGCGCTGAGTCAACCGTTTGTCTGTCTGGCTGTCTGTCTGGGTGTCTGTCTGTCTGTCTGTTTGTGATTCCTTTCAACCACACTAAAAAAGCAGCTAGTATGAATAGGAGAAAAGAGGGCCACGGGGTAGATAGACGCTACAGTAAGCGGCCAGACACAGATGGGTGGATGCTGCCCATTTACCGGGCAACAACGCTCCTGCCTGACACACTCTGCCCACCCACCCACCAGCCATACAGCACGGATATCAGAAACCCACGAAACACATGACTTCGAACGACCAAAAACACTGATAATGGCCAAAAACCGCTTGCTCACATCGCCTTCTGACTCGCGAGCCCTCTTCTTCCCCCGTGCAGCCGTCCTTCCCATCGTCGCCCATGTCCTGCACACTCTCGGGCTGCGTCTCCTGCTCGTCCGCCTGGTCGGTGATGGCGGCCTTAGTGGCCTCGGCGGTGCACTTGACGCGGTCGGGGAGCATCCGCCCGGCGTCGTCCGCCTGCCGCTGCTGAAGCTCCTTGACGCCTACACTCAGACGCACAAACGAGACGCGTGTCAGAGGCCGGCTGGTCTCGGCGTGGGGGTCGTCTGATTTGCAGCCAGCTCCTGCAGCTTTTGCACACTCACACAAGACGGCAGCACACAACACGACAAGATATGGGCCGTGCTGACTGACGCCAGTGTGGTTGTGGGGGTGCTTACGGCGTCAGATGCGTCGGTCCCTGCGACTGCATCGAGCTGCTTCTTCTCCTCAGCCGTGATGACGGGATCGCCGAATCTGACACACACACCCCACACACACGCGACAGAGAGGAGGTGCAGAGTGGATTTTTCCCTCGGCCCAGGTGTCCGTCTGTGTGTTCCTGTCTGACCAGAAGTAGACTCGCTCGGTTTTCGCGTGGGGTACTTGATGATGGGCGCCGTCAGGCTGGACTTGCCAATCAGCCAGTCGATAAGCACATCCTAACATACCGACACACGCCCACACACATACGTACCGATGCAGTCACACAAACGCACGAGCACGCGAACGCACCTTGAGTATCTCGAGCATGTCTTCGGTGCCGACCGAGCATGTGGGCACGATGGTGACGCCCTGCTCGATGGCGATCTTGGCGAACCCCATTTCTGCACCTTGCTGTTCTTGAGCACCTCGCGCGTTCTGCAGCATCAGCCGCGTACTCGTGGACAACCACGTCAGTGAGTGCATGTCGCTATCGAGTCGTCTCAATCTACGTACCGATGGCACCTCATTGTCAGGCTCGCTCCTGGTCTCCCTGGAAACACACAGACAGGCAGACAGGCAGACACGAAGACACCACACACACGAATGCACGCAGCTGCAGTGAACCAAACACGTGCTCGTCTGAGTCGTCTCTCTCCCCCGACCTGTCATCGTCAAGCCTCGCTGAACAGATTGGCCTGCACACACACAGAGCAAGCGTGTCATAGATCCATCACGACGCACCAGCATCCCCCCGCCCGTCGCACCAGGTAGTAGTCAATCTCGTCGGCAGCAGCGGCAGCGGCAGCGAGGTTGGGCTCCGATCGGGGACGGGGCATACCCTGCGGCGAGCACAGCAGCCTGTCGCATCCTATGATGCTCCCTGCCTCTGCATCGTCGAGATCTATTGCGAAGGGCCGCTCACGCGAGGTTTGTAGGGTTCAGGGTTTGTTTCCGAACCAGGAGGGGGCCCTTCCCCGGATTGATTGCGTGTTCTTCGTAGTTTAAAGCGTCGTAAGCCCCAGCGATGACGTTGACTCTCGCGGGGACTATGGTTCAAATCACCTATCTACGACACACGGCACTAGCTTGGGGGCTTTGTACATGGGGCACCAACCGCGAATGTGACACACGGCTGCGGTTGGTGCCCCATGTACAAAGCCCCCAAGGCGATGCCGTGTGTCGTAGATGGGTGATTTGAAGCCAGAGCCCCCGCGAGAGTCAATGTCATCGCTGGGGCTTACGACGCTTTCATACCTCACAAGAAGATGCCATCAACCTGAGGAAAACAGGATTTCTTCCACGAAAAGCTCGCAGAAGCTTGGGGCTCCGTGAAACTGCTCTCTGTCGGAAAAGCAAGGGCCGCGCTGATATATCTTCATAGCAGTCACAGATCTTCACTGTTGTCCGTAGCTGACCGCAAGGAGGCAATCAAACAAAAAGAGCCTCCCGTCAGCCAGAGGTGACCGCCGAGTGAGGCTTCACATACATTCATACACACACAGTGCAGTCACGAGCACATCTGTCCTTTCGCTTCATTCTGTTGGCTGGCAGTTCCAGTGGCTGAGGATCTGCAAGCAATCGATTGCCTCATCGCTGGGCAGCAGCGCAATGAGTGAGTGATGCCCAGCGTGTGTGTCATGCGTTGTGTGTCTGTGTGTGTGTCATGTCAGTCAGATGGTTCCTTCCGTCCCGCGGCATGCATGAGGATAGATGCGCATGGTTGCGTCGACCGACTGACAAGGTAACCCACAAAGGCAGGCAGGCCCTAGCACCACGACGCACCCTTGCCCCCTTGGGTTCGTGCCCTGCATGTGGGGGCGGCGAATGGTCATCGACGGATGACCATTCGACAATGACATGGCGGCATTGGTTCCGTCGATGGCGCCATTGGTGTTTTGACTGTCATGCTTGTTGTGGCGCTCCTGGCAGGGGTGTGAGCTGCTACTGGTTGCGTGTCGGCGACCGACCTGTTAAGACAGGCAAGGCACACCGCATGCATGCTGTGGTTCATCATCCATCAATCAGAGCGGCCGCACACTAACTACCCACCTCAGCCGTCGACAAGCCCGACTCGCCATGCGTGTGGCGGCCACACGTGGTCAGCTGCCGACTGTCGTGGTGTGTTGTGTGTTCTTGTTAGTTCAGGATGGTCGCAAGGCTGCCCATTTGGCCAAGATCGTCACGCAGACACACGGCATTCATCGCGTGAGACTCGAATCCGCCCCGAGTGCGCTGGATGTGGGTGTACGAGTGTTCGATTTTGGGCATGATGGTGAAGCGACGCGATGATGGCCAGCTGCCACATGTGTATTATTGCTGTTGCATACATGTGTGTGTCCATTGTTGTGTGTTCCAACAAGGTCTCTCTGACACACATACATACAGACATGCGAGTCCATGACAAACATCCCTCGTCCCTCATTATCTTGTAGGCTCTTGTAGGCTAGCTGGCGGGACCAAAAACCTCACCAGACGCAACCCCACACACACTTATGTGTCCTTCACTCACCATGACGTTGACTGACATACGCCGCATCAAAAAACACCACTAACACAAAAGAAGACACACTCAGCAAGGTCGAAACTTCGCGCTCGCATACACTCTTCACACACACGAGCGGTTGAAATCTTCGCACTCTCAACCCCTCAAAGACACACGGGGTCATACACACACACCATGCCCTCACACTAGATAAACTTGCACTCACCCTCGGCACCCGGCATACAAACATACATACAATCATATATCATATCCACCTACGACCTTCCAAAAAAGCAGCCACGACACTCCAGGAAAAAGACGAGGAGTCCGCACGAGCACAATGTCTCATCTTCTGTCCTTCCCTCGGACAAGAGGCATGGAACTACACGCCTTCCCACTGAAAAAAGGCAAACTGATACACCCACCCACCTGCACGCGAACATGGATCGATCGCTGCCGCTGATTGCATGCAGCAACTTCTTCACCATGCAGCCGAGCGCAAGCGAGGGATGAGGAGCTCCACACCCAGGAAGGTAATCCAGATCGCGGCAACACCGCTCATCAGGCCGCCCCCGAGGTGGGTTCCCATTCGATTCGTGACAAAGGTGAGTGTCGCGGCGTAGTAGCGAATCATGAAGTCGCGGTGCAGCTGAATGTTCTTGTTCTTGACGAAGTAGAGGGCGGCAGCCAGGGTCACCGTCCAGTAGATGTCTAGCGCTATCAAGCTGAGCTTGTGGGGTAGGATGTTCTCGCTCAAGAAGGCGCACACCATTGCGGGGGGGATACTGATGAGGGTCGAAGCGGCAATGATCCAGCCGAGCACGCGATGGGGCCACGAGCGGCCGCGACGGCTGAGCCCGAGCGCGATTTGGACCGGACCGGCCAAGAGCGGCACAGCGGCCGATGGGATGTGCAGGGCGAGCCACACATGATTCTTCGGTACCCCATGGTACAGGTACGTTGCCCTTGCCGCGAAATTCCTTGCGTATGGCACCGCGTAGTTCACGAAGAATGCCAGCGCGATGGGCAGCAGTGCGAGCGGGGCGATGGACAGTGGTCGGGGAAGGCTTGTTGGCTTGTCAGCAATGACATTGTCGGCAACAGTTGAGCTCCTTGCCGCCAACGACATACGATGCCGTCTCTCTCGCTGAGCAGCGACTGGTGCTGCGAAAGGCAGCGGCGCTCCCGCGGCAGTGAAGATGAACGCCTCATTGGTTGCAGTCGCTGAAGGCCTCTGATACGACCCCACAGATGATGATGATGAGCGTCGATAAAGCGGCGGGACCGCCGCTGATGATTGAGCCACCCCCACCCCGTGGCTGCAGATCTGAGCCAGGAGGAGCAGAGCTCCAGAGAGCAGAGCATGCGTGAGCCGCCTCATGGGTGCCGGTCAAGCAAGGAGGGAGCCCTGAGCCCTTCCCTCTCTAAGGGCGGTAGGAGAGCGGCACGCCAGGCGGCACGTCCTGAACAGATCAAAGATATGATGAGTGGATCTCATTCCTCGCCAGCAGTGTGGCTGGCTTACCGTCTTTCGCGCTTTAGCGAGGCCTCACAGAGAGAGCTCTAGTTTCGCAGACGCGGATCAGAGGACATTCCGTGAAACCGCTCTCAGCATGGAAAAGCAGAGAAACTTCTCTCACAAACATCCAACACACCAGCGAAGGGGAGCCGAGAAAACTTCGTTCGATTCATCCCTTATTGTTTTCTTCCAATGGCGTTGTTGCATTCGGCGTTGAGCCCTGCTTTTGCAGAACGGGGCGACGCCAACAGACGGGGAGATACCCACCGTCGAAAAGACTACTTTTTTTGTGTGTTTGCTTACGTGTGCAGCTGCTCTCTGCCTTGTCTCTTTTCCATCATGCCAGTCAGCGTGACACTCGAATCCGGCCCGACTACGAGGGATGTGGATGCACGAGATACATGTGTGTGTCCATTGTTGTGCGTTCCGACAGGGTCTACCTTCAACTGACACACACATACATACATACATACATACATACATACATAGAGATGTGTATATGATAGACATCCCTCGCCCCGCCTTAGGCTACCCTGAGGGCACCAGAACCTCACCGGACGCAACACACTTACGTGGCCTTCACTCACCATGACCTTGACGAGCATACGCCGCATCAAAAAACACCACTCACACAAAAAAGACACACTCAGGCAAGGTCAAAACCATGCGCCCGCATACACTCTTCACACACGAGCGGTTGACATTTTCACACTCTCGACCCCTCCAAACACGCACACCATGCCCTCACACTAGATAAACTTGCACTCACCCTCTGGCGCCCGGGTTTTCGCGCCAGGACTTGGGCTGTTCATTCTCTGTTAGGTGCTCCACACCACCTCAACGAGTCCCCTGCGGATGGCTTCGCGGACTCCAGCGAGAACGATAGTCGCTACTAGCGCCAGCTTTGCAGCCCTCGCAGTGTTGGCCAGAGCATCTGCCTCTCTGAGCACCTTCGTGAGGCTCCCGCCGTATGCTGTCCGCAGCGGGATGGTCTCGAATTCTGTCGAAAAGAGCCACGGCAGGAGCTTTCTTAGCATGCTCCGCAGCCTCTTCTCGACGTGCCAATCGAGACGCTGGAGGGGCGTCAGCTGCCTGAACATCGCCGAGGCGGGCGTCAGCGAGTGCCGATACTCGAGCAGTGCAAGCGACTGGGCCTCCTTGCCCTGCAGCTCGCTGTACAGTGGGAGTGCCATCGCTAGGTCATCCCCAGCCTTGTCGAGTGCTTCCTTCAAAGCACGACAGTCGTCCAAAGCTGCAGAGAAGACACACATCGTGCTAAAAAACGTGCAACCCCTCTTCTGTGCGCTGCCCTCTTACCTGCGTTGACGCCCAGCCCCATGTTGGGCGGCACAGAGTGTGCTGAGTCGCCAAGCAGTACCAGTCGGTCCCCATAGTGCAGCGGCCAGACATACCGCGGAAGACTCAGCGTCCCCGGCCGCGACTTGGCGAAGCGATCGGCCTCCTCTCGAGATATGAACACGCGGATCGGCCGCAGATGTGGAAATACCTCCCCGAAGTACTCCAGCACCGCATCGCACGTCTTAAGAGACAGCAGTTTGTGGCTCTTGTCGACGGCGATGACGCCGGGGCGAAGCGAAGTCTTCCTGGGTGCCTGGAAGAGGCTCATTCGGACGTTGTCCTTTGCGGAATAGAAAAGGCCGAGGGTGTCGTGGTGTAGCTGGTAGCGCTGCGGAGGGGCACTGCTGTTGCCTTGTGACCTCGGTGAGAAGCAGAAGGTGACATTGCCAGGGAAAGACAGCACCTTGTACCTTCTGCGGCTCTCTTTGGCCGGAAGCCGTGGACACTGGGAGAGGACCACTTCTTTGAAGTCTGGATTGAGCTCCTTCATGGCGTCCAGCACCTTGCTGCGATAGCCGTCAGTACCGAGCACGAGAGATGCGTTCAGCTGCCGTATTGTCATGACCGGACTCCTCCAGAAAGGCACCCGCGACGGCTTGGTAAACGTCACTTCCACGGGGCGGCTTTGCCGTTCAGTGATCCGCACAGAGTCCACTTTGGCGTCAAAGATGACTCGAATGCAACGCGGGTACTTTCTCCGCACAGTACGGAACAGACCTCGCACCAGAGTCTGCCGCGTCACTAGCCAATAATCGTTGTACGTGCGCTTGCGGCTCTTGCCGTCCCCTTTGCTAGCTCCCCTCTTGTCAGTCGGGTCTCTGAAAATCCTCCGTACTGTCACGCCTTCAGGCCGGACAATCGTCGCGTTCTTCCCAATGTCGAGGGAGGCGTCAGCCTTGACGGCGTCGGCTGCCCCGAGGCTCTCCAGGACCCACTGGCTTCGGGGATGAAGCCCCATGCGGTAGCTGCGGTCGGTGTCTTTCAGGTAGTTTTTTGCGCTCATCGCCTCGAGCACAGTGATGTCGCGAAAGCCTCGCTTGGCGAGCATCAGCGCTGTCGAGAGTCCCGCAGGGCCTATGCAAAGGAGAGAGGGGCAAATCACTGTGGAAAGCCTGGGGACATCGGTGCGGTGGCTTACCTCCGCCGGCTATGACGATAGGTTGCGAATAGTCAGCCTTTGTGGAGAAACCAGCGGAGTCGCTGGCCATGGCCGCAACCGAGCCCAGCAGGCCAACAGCGACCCATTTGAGCCCGACAAGGGTCAGCATTGTCGAACGAGGCGATTTGTCAGGCGTCCAAGGCGGTTGTATGCAGTCCAGAGGATGGCCGGCGAACGTCGAACGATCACACACCTGAAGTTGGCACACCACACCATGAGCAGGGAGGTCCACACGTCCGCAAACCTGCACACAGCGTGTGTGAATGGTGCATAGAGAAGGCGTACCTTTGCAAGTGGATGCACAGCGAGAGAGCAATGATCCAGCGAGTACGTATGAGTCACCAGACAGCACACACGATAGAGATCTGCGCCATCGGCAGATCTTTGCAAAGCTCGCGGCTCTTCACTCTAGAGAAAGAAGAGAGAGGGGGGGAGAGGGCACGCGCCACAGTGCAGGCCATCCAATGACATGTGTGTGTTGTGTGTGTTGTGCCTGTAGGAGCTCTCAGTCCGGCGTGTGGTGTGCCCGGCCGCTGCTCGAGTTGTGCCCGCATACTTCGTGACAAGCGATGGGCCAAGCGTCACCAGACATTCACTTCACGTGACCACCTGGACGAGATCGGGCCGCCCTTCACTGCGTACCCGTCCGGGCCGGGCCGTGGTGTGCTCTACCACACTATTTGTACGTCACGGCTGGATGGAAGTACTTCGTGGATGGACGCGTGATGGATTCGGTCGACGGTCGGCGGGGCAACTGGTACCACTACTACACCATGCACTGCAAACACACAACCATCACACGTGGGTGGGCGAGAGAGGCGTCGTGGGCCTTTGTGTGTCATGTGTAGCTCCTGTCTGTGTGCGCGCAAACGTCAGGTACGTGCTTGTTCAGATGAGCGACCCCATACTGTATCGAGTAACAGAGAAACAGAGACAGTCGACAGCACACGAATGAACCAACACCTCTTTCTCGTACATGTCGTTGGTTGGCAGCTGAATGCTGGACGCCGCCAAACCAACTCCCTGCCTCCCTGTCCGTCTGTCTGTCTTCCGTTTCTGTCTGTCTGTCTAGCTAATCTCACTGCCCGCCTGACTGCCTGTCTGACTGCCTGCCTGCGATGAACTGACATTTCCGTGACGCCCACTTGTCCTATCAAACATCCGGAAGTTTCTCATCCATCGTTACGTGGCCTGCTGCGTGTGTAGGTAGAGGGGCGGGCGGTGCACAGACAGACAGACAGACAAATAGACAGACAGACAGACAGACGGACAGGCAGACAACACTGCTGCATGTTGTGTGTTGGATGCGCCAGTTGATCCGTCGGCTCGTGGAAGCGCACTCGTGTCGAATCACGAGTCGACGAAGCGACCAGCCTCCTGCACACACAGCAGCTGTGCCGCGCCCTGCCACTGAAGCTTCGCAATGCTTTGCCACGGTTGGTGGCGGCGATGGTGGACGGACGGATGGATGGATGGATCCGTGGCCTGGTGCTGGTCGGTGTGTGAGAGATAGATGAGCGAAGGAGGGAGGGGGGGAAATGTGTGATTGTTGATGTCAGGTAGAGAAGAGACGTAAGATGGACACCATGCAACACCCAAAGCGCTTCAGGCGCGAGTGAGACAGACAGACAGACAGACAGACAGACACTCTGGTGATGATGGATGGATGGATGGAATAAGTTCTGGCCGGCTGTGCACAGTGAGGGGATGGGTTCCCTATGCATGTGGCCTTTGTGGCCTTGCTCGCCGACTGAGTTTACAATTGCAGCTCGATCCAATCCCATCTCATCGTATCGCGGAGGAACGAGATAAGTGATCAAGAAGCCTTCACCTGATCACACGGCGTCGACAGGACGAAGAGATCTGCCAAGAAAGCGTTGGCATCGGTCTCATTCATGTCGTCTTCGCTGCCAAAGCCTCGACGCTGCCCGCTTGGCTGCCTGCCGAGCAATAGTGACGGCAAAAGGAAGCCGAGTGAGTTGAAGAGTGAGAAAGAAAGGGCAACAAACGGAAAGGATTGTATCAATGGCGTCCATTGTGTGTGTACTTTCAGGTCTGATGACGTGTCTGCCGAAATGCGGCTCGTCCTCGCGTGGCCAACCAACAAACGACGTCGAAGAAGGTTGGCCCATCAACCGACGCCAAAAGATGTGAAAACTCGTCTGTTTGCTTTTTTTTTCGGACGCAGAGGCGAGTCCGTCTGTGCAAGACGCGCGTCATGTGCCCAAAGAGGACGGTCAAGGAGGTGAACAGGACTGAACAGCGAACACCCACCTCACCTCCTTGTCATTCTGTCTTTCTCCATTGGTGGTGTCTGTGGTAGATCCGCCGTCACGTGGCCAAGAAGAGGGCTCTGATGCCTCCGGTGATGTCGTATCGAAGGAAGAATCGCAAATCCACGGTAACTGAGGTCAGTGAGCCTCTTTCGACAACCCGCCATATCCTCGTGTTTGCCTTGAATGTGACAGACTCGCCAGCCAAGCAGGAGCTGCCTCCAACCGAGGGCGACGAAGGTCAGCGCCCCTCCAAATGCAAACTGTTATCCATCACATTTCGTCTTTGTATTTCAGAGCCCTCTTGGAGCCCTCCTCTGCCCTTCAACCCGTCTGTCGTCAGCATGGAGAGACCGGCTGTCGGCCTCACTCCCGTGGGTGCAGGGACAGGTAGGTAGCCACCCTCAGTATAGTCGGCGTGTCGGCGGAGTTTTCCTGTCTTGTTCAGAGGTGTGTGCGGGGGGAGCGCTTCTGTGTGAGATGCCCTCAGAGAGGGACGAGGGAGACGGCGGGGCTGCCTCACTGTCAGCCAGCAACACAGGTGGGAAAGCAACATGTTATTCTCATTCCTCTGCATGTGCCTGTCTTCAGGGGCTGAAGAGCAGTCTGCGGAAGCTCTTGAGACACAGCCGATGCAGCTCGTCCTCGTGTCGGGTACAATGCGATTGTTTTCTCGGTTCCTGTCATTTTTGCATGTGGTCGCATTTCTTTCAGATATGCAGCCAGCCATGGCCATGGATCATCAAGAGGCGAGCCGCCAGCTGCCCTGGGCCGGCCTTGCGCGCCCGGCTGGAGCCCAGAGACGTACAAGGCGACGAGGAAGGGTAACAGTAGTAACTCATCAAAAGAATGACCAAGCGTATTGTCTCTTCTTTTCTGTCTTTGTAATGGACTCGTCAGCCTATGAGCAGTTCTGGCACAACCCCACCTGTGACCCCACTTGGCCATCCGACTGCACCGATCCCGTCTCATGCTTCCTTCAGGCAGAGCTCAGCATCATCATGTAGGCAAAGAAACAAATCAAACAACCGAATTTTCTCTCCGACTGTCCCTTTTCGCACGCTCCTCAGCGCATTCAATAACTTTGACAAGGCACGCATGACTCGTGCGAAAGACCTGCTGGGCATGTCACTGCAGCTGGCCGAACAGGTGAGGCCACTCTGGCAGACACCCAAGCATCCCTTCGACTGTTTTGTCATGTGTTATCATTCAGTGGAAGTTGGCGTGTCGACGCCACTGGTGGCTGGGCATTGCCCAGCGGTAGAAAGTGGAGGCCGACCAGGTGAGAGCTTGTGCAGCCAAATGGACAGACTACCATCCATCTCGTTGCCTTCCAGGTGCTTGTTGTGTGTGAGATGGTGCTTGGGCAAGCGACACTGTACTCACAAGTTGTCGACAGCTGGGTTGCCTTTCCTAATGCGTCAGGCATTTCCGAATGGCATTTGATCGCATGTAAGCTTGTTGACCATTCACAAGGACGGCACTGCATGTGTGTTGCCAACAGCACTGGCCACCGCCGCGGCGAGGACACTCAACACCTTCGATAGGGCAAGAGACCTACTCACGTGAGCTGAGCTGGGGAGAAGAGACACGCCATTCCTGCCTTTGTGCGCCATTTGTTGCTGCAGGTCTGCGTCAGATCTCTCTTTGTTCCGCGCCGAGGAGCTCTCAAGCCGCGACTGGAGCGACTGGATGCAGATGCGAGCAGATCTGCAGACCGGCATGGACTTCCTTGAGGGTGGGTAACGGATACCAAGCGGCCATCCATTCACACATGACCATGCATTCCATAGGTGCGGCGAATGTCACGACGCGCGCTCTCGCGGTGTCTTCACCGTTGTTGGGTCAGTGAAAATGAGCCAGATCTGGCTTGCGTCTTCCAATGTCTCTCATCGCTTTTTCCCGCACAGGTCCATTCTTGACGACGGCCGTGTTTCCCCTGCGTGGCTTCAGAGGCCTGCCGATGGATTTCGACAAAGGCAAGGCGTTGCTTCAGAAGTTAAGACACAACCTTCATCAGCTGTCCCTCTGACCTTGATTGAGACTCTCTCTCTCTCTCTCTGTGTGTGTCTCTCACAGGTCGATTCAGACTCGACAGAAGTGCCGCTCCGCCGCCATGTCACGATGGCACCTTTGGTCGTCGAGTACGCCAGAAACGCCGCTGAGTTCGAGCTGGATGCGGTCAGCTGCACATGACAGCGGCCGCCTGGTGCATCTGCCTTCATATCTGTCTTTTTTCCCAGGATGCTGATCTTCTTGCCAGGGTGCCACCATACATCAAAAAATACTTGCAGTTCCACGCCAGGTAAAGAGAAGACGGGCCTCAAAGGAATGAATATCTACTGTCCAAATACCGCAGGTTGATGAAGAGCGAGTACAAAGGAGCCAGGGCCGCTGCCGTCAACTTCGGCGTCAAGACACACTCGGACAGGTGCCAAACGTTCTCATGAGGGAGAAAAGGTGACGTTGGGGACTTGCATCGAATCTGCAGCTGCACTGTCTCTCTGGAGCACTGGCTGTGGGGTGGCGAGAAGGGCAAGTACTTCACTCTGGAGATGGCCCAGGTCAGGGCCTTCCGGGCGACATGGCCTTTCTTCGTCACCATGCAGTTCGATGAAGTGCGGAAAGCTCTCGGCGGTGAGTGAGATGACTGCCACGCTGCCCTGCCTCTTCGCATATCTGTGTGTTCCCTCCTGCAGTCCCCAGTGGAGGGATCAAGTCGTCGGCCTTTGGCTTCTGGCTCTTCCTCGCGTCTGTGCTGAGCGGATTTGTGGATGAAGGAGAGGAAGTGTACAACGCATACCTCGAGGTCATTGATCATTGACTATGCAACATGTTTTTGCATCGTGTTGCATGTGCCTTATCGTCTGTCTGGCCTGCTCGACCACTGCCTCCAACTCTCTGCAGCGTCCGAGGGCCCTGTGGGAGCTCTCACTGGCCCAACGGCTCGGTTCTCGACCTGAGTAAGGCAGCTAGATATGTCCACTCATGTCATCTCGGCCTTTCTGGACATAGGCGTGAGGATGCACAGCTGGCCTTTGTGGAGGCGCTGTACCATGGCAGGGCCTTGAACAGCCTTGGCCGAGAAGACGCCGACGTGCTGCTGAAAGTCATCGACATGCTCACACCGGTAGCAGGCAGGCAAGTCGTCTCGTCCATCGATGATCTTCCTTTTTGCTCGATCTGCAGATCGGGCAAGCGCGCCCCCCTGCAGATTCTTCACCGACTCAAGGCAGCACATACGACAAGTGGCTTTTGTGCCAGCTGCTCCTGAGTACGAACGATAGGTGGCACCGCACCAATTGATAAATCATCCAATTTGGGGGGCCTGCAGGTGTGGCGTACAAGAGGTGCTGGATTCAGGGTATTGGTGTGGCGTCGCAACAGTTGGCGCAGTTGGATAAGTGTCTTGACACGCTGTCCACACATGCGAGACACGCGACGGTACGAGAGACCAATTTGAGGAGACAGCACGCACACCATCAATGCCTGCTTCTTTCCCTTAGATGAACTGGTTGCTGCCTTGCTACCATCTCGAGTTTGCAATTTGCAACGCCAAGGACTGTGCGTTGGTGCGACAGCACCTCGCGGAGGCAGAGAAGTAAGCAGCATTATGGCATGCATGGTTCTCGGCCTGTATGATGGTTCTGTATGCATGCAGGCTGAAGTCGCGTATATCATGCCAAGAGCTCAAGGATACACTCGACAGAAGAGTCAAGGGCGGTACTTGCCGCTAGACACCTCAATTGTTGCTCTGCTGAAATGCTGACCTCTTGCTCTTTTTGCAGTTCTCGAGCGGGTGAAGAAGAGGGAAAAGCAGCGGAAAGTCGAACGGTGACTTCGCGGCCTCGTCTTTGATGATCGAATTGATCTGTACTTTTTCAGCCTTTACATACGCTTCATTCGTGCAGACATGACTCGAATGAGACATGAACGTCCATTTGAACATACACGCACATCAACTCCATAACGTCCATTCTTTTTGTGAACATCACGGACGAAAAAGAAAGAGGATGTGAAAGCGCAAAACGACGTCCGCTCAACGGCGTGCCATCACGCAGTTTTGTAGCCAAGTGCATGCACACTTCGTCAACCAAAAAACAAAAAAGACCTGGACAGACACGCGCGCGGCTGTCACGATTGACGACACATCAGCCGCACTCGCACTAGCACTGGCACTGCTGGTGGGTGGCGGCACGAACACGTCTGGGTCGCAGTTGTGGGCCACTCGCTGGTCGATCTTGTCCTCAGTGAATCGAGCCGCCAGGTCGCCCTCCCGCGGCGTGGCTGACGCACTCAGGCCCACCCCGCCGCCACTGATGGGGTCGTGTGATGATGGGGGAGGGAAGAGGGGCCGCGGGGAGCCCGACTCGTTGCCATAGAAGGCCTCCGTGGCGAGGGGCTGCAGGGCCGACCCCACACCAGCGCCGTAGAAAGGTCTGTGTGGCTGGGGCGGGGTCAGGTAGACGTCCTCGACCTGGTCATCGCCGCCCTCTTCCCTCAGTGCGGCCTTCTTGAGGTAGGCGTCGACCTCCCACTCGATGGCCAGACACATGGATGCACACAGGATGTCCGCTAGCAGACTGTCTGTCGCGTCCGCAGCCGGGTCGACGCTCTGCCGCTGCTTGGCGTCGCCCTTGGCCTTGCCGGCGCCCTTCTTGCCCGCCTTGCCTGGGTCGGCCGACGTGGACTCTGAATGGTCGGGTGGCATGCCCCTGGCGGTGCGTGGCAGCGATGGTGACGTGGATGCGATCATCTTCTCGAG
>CDMY01000540.1:0-12958 GCA_001179505.1 Vitrella brassicaformis | reverse complement strand
ACCTGGAGTGTCTGTATCATGTCCTCAGCGCCCAGCACGTCCTCCACGCCAGCGTCATAGTAGATGTTCCCATCCTCATCGACGCACTCACCGCCACCACCACCACCCTCCCCAGCTGCAGCACCGGGGGCTGCTGCCTGGGGTGGGCTCTCAGCCGCCACAATGACGCACTTCTCCGCAGCAGAAGGCCTCTTGCTGCCCAGCGGCACACCAGACCACACAGCCGCGTCCTCCCCTCTGCTGTCGTCGCCGGACTCGCCCTCGTCACTGGCTGATGAGGCGTCGCTGCCCATGGCGATGCGATCGTCGGCAGCGGTGGGCAGCTTGAGCAGCCCACTCCGGGTCAGCTGGCCGTCGGCTGTGCGGTGTGCGAGTGCAGGGTCGGTGGTGAGTATGGGGCTCTCAAGGGCGAGCAGCTGCAGGGCGTCGCGCTCCCACAAGGTGCGCCTCAGAGACACCCTCTCACCAGCATGGACGATGTAGTCCCTGCCCTCGACATCAACGTCGCCCCGGGTGGTCCCCGCCGTGCACTCCTTCCGACCCCTCTCTCTTGGTTGCTCCATCCGCAACTTGGCGCGCCACTCCTTTCTCAGCATCCGCCGCTCGTACTCGAGGTCGACCCTCAGACGGATGTGTTGAAGGGCGGTGATGCGGTCCGTCAGAGAGGCCAGCAGGGGCATCTCGTGGGAGAACCTCTTGGCGGCCGCTGCTCGGCCTGGGCCCTTGCTGGGGGCTTGGGTGGGGTTGGGAGGGTCCAGATATAAACACAGCTTCAGGTCCTGAAAGGGGGGATAGTGAGTGAGTGAGCAAGGCGTGCAAAGAGTGAGTGCCCCGACAGGCAGGCAGGCATCTCTCTCCACCCACGCACGCACCCCAGGCAGGCAACGCACCCTGATCGTGAGAGTGACGACGATCCTGGGGTCCTGTCTCGGCCGAGTGTCCTTGCCCCCTCCCGGCCGTGGGACGTCGACAGGCTGCCGGCCGTCCCACCCGAGCCAGTCGCCCGCGGCGTCCGCACAGCAGGACAGAAGCAGCCCCAGACGGGAGAAGCCACGGCTGCACACACATGACACACAGACAGACAGACAGACAGATATGAATGGACGGACGGCAGACGTGCTGTGCCGCCGTCGGGGTCGCTCACGCGTAAAGTGCGATCCGGTTGTATGGGTCGAGCTGGAGGGCCTCACACGCCGCCTCGTAAGCATCCTGAACATACACACGATGACAGCAACAGATGAGTCAGTCCATCGCTGATATCTGTGTGTGTGTGTGTGTGTGGGTCGAGCAGACAGACAGACAGACAGATGCAGAGAGACTGACCATAAACTGGGCCCTTTTGAGGTAACAGACGCCGAGGTGGGCATAGCAGTCGAAGGCGATATTCTTGGCCCGGTAGCTCAGCTCTAACGTGGGCGCCTTGAAGTCCTAGCATTGACATCCCCCCACACAACACACAACACACAACAGAACACACCAATCCTTGCCCGCAATATGATGCCCAGTATCGCAGTGCAGTGCAGTGCAGTGCCGTCCAGTGCATGTGTGTGTGATCGTGGTCAAAAATTTGCTCACTCGCACGACCCGCACGTCGTCATCGCGAAAGCCATCCCGACGCCAATTCGGATTCCTGACAACACACACACCCACACACACACACTCCCAGTGGTGGGTGGCTGTGTAGCCTTCATTTGTTCCTTTCTCACTGCAGTACTGACTGACATGCAGAGGCCATAGTGGAACATGCCCGCGGCCCGCTCGTATGACTCGATGGCGTTGGCAAAGCAGCCCCGCTGGTACCACCGCTCTGCCACACGAACCAGCCGCTCCGCCGCAGCCACACGACGCTCAACCGAATGCCGACGGACGCGCTGCACGTCACATCAACCAACAGCCCGTGACGGCAATGTGCATGCCTTGACCCTGACCCGCGACCCGTGAGTGAGTCACTGACTGACTGACCTGTGTGTCATCCGGGTGCAGCAAGGTGTTCCTCAGAAAGGCAGGCCAGTAAAGCGGGCAGCTGAACTGCACAAGGTTGCTCAGCTTGTCGGCGATGCAGCGGGTCTCCCCGTCGCCCAACTCGCCCTCTTCGCTGACACCGCCTCCCTCTCGGCCTGGGCACTGCAGGTCCTCAGTCGACGCCGACGGCGACGGACCGGAGTCAGGTCCGGGCTTATGGGAGGACGGGCTCGACTCGCGGGCGGCTGCCAGGCACCTGAGCCGGGCCTCGAGGGCATCCTGCACGTCCTGCATCGCCTCGTAATGCATTCTTCAAGCAGTTTAAACAAAGAGAAGAATTGCACACGGGGCCAGGTGGGCTTAGGGGCAGGGGTTTCGCCAAACCTTTCGGCTGGCTCCTGGGAGAAGGGGACTGCTCATCTGACTGATTCGCTTCAAGTCCTTTTTCCACCATTTGCCATTTGGTGAGCTTATATTGTATTCGTTCGATGTCTGTCGTCCCTCAGCATCGGCCCAGCAGCCTGCCTTCCTTCCCACACGCTCGCGGCCGCGACTATGCATTGCGGGACAGCAAAGCTCTCGTCAGACAGGGGCTACCCGTTATGACCAAGAACGGGCTCGACTTCAGCAAAGTCCTGGTCAGACCACCCGACCACAGCAAGGCAAAGTTGTGCACGTGTGTATGCCCGTCTGTCTGTCTGTCTGTCTGGGTGGTCCTGGATTGGATGTGTGTGTTGTGTGCAGGTGTTGCTTGCCTACGCCGGACGATCTGGGAGTGAGTTGCAGAGTGCCGCTGGTCTGGCCATTTTTCTCGTCAACTCATTCTGGTGGGTGGGTGAGCGGAGGGAGCACTCGACGGCCTTATATGCATAGGCGCACACACGACGAGCTGACTAGACTGACATGTATGTGATGTGTGATGTGTCACGTGTGTGTCGGTTGTTTGTTCTGTGTCTGTCTGTCTGATCAGCATGGCGTGCGGCCTGGGGTTTGCCAGGAGTCTGGACACGCTGTGCTCCCAAGCCTTTGGTGCGGGGGCTGACCGAATGGCGGGCATCCAGCTGCTCCGCGGGCTGTTCATGCTGCTGGTCCTGCTCATCCCCCTGGCCGTCGTGTGCGTGGCATCGCGCTTCTTCTGGCCCCTCTTTCTCGGCGATGGGGTCGCCAGCATGGTGGCCTTCCAATATTGCCTTTGCTTGATGCCCTCACTGCCCTGCCGCTGCTTCTACGAGGTGGGTGACTCAGGGACGGACGTCCACACAAAACACAGACACATGGATTGCTTCGCGCATTGTTTGTCTGGTGTATCAGGCGGTGGACAAGTTTTATCTGTCCAAGGGCGTGACCCACCCCCAGATCTGGTTTGCCGCCCTCTCCTTCGTGTGCATGGTGGGCCTCATTTACGTGTTCGAGTCCTTCCCCGGCCACGCCCCTCCCTGCGGCTTCGTCTGCCCCCCCATCGCCTTCTCCACGGCCTCCTTCCTCATGGCCATGTGCTTCGTCGTCTACTCCCTGGTCACCGACAGACTCGAGTGGACCAAGGGCTCACTCAGTGAGGTGCTCGACTCCCGGGGGCTGATGGAGATCTGCAAGTTGGGGGGCTCGGCGGTCGTCATGACTTGCCTCGAGAGGTGGTGCTGGTCCGGGGTGGTGTTTGTGAGCGGGGCGTTCGGCAACGTGGCGGTGGCTGCGTCGGCGAGCCTGTTGTCGCTCTACTCGGCGCTCGCTGCGCTGCCCTGGGGCCTGAGCAACGCGACGGCGGTGCTGGTGGGCAATGCCATTGGCGACTGCAACTATCGACAGGCCAGGCGGCTGTGCTTCGCGGCCCTTGTGCTCATCTTCGCCGTCATGTCCGTCTGCTGCGGCTCAGTGGTGCTGTCCCGAAAGCCTATCGGGCACATTCTGGCGACCGACCATCACACCCACAACACCATCGTGGCCCACCTGCCCCTGCTGATGGCCATCCTGCTCGCGGACTCCCTCTACGCAGTGCTGCGTGGGGTTCAGGACGGCATCGGCCGGCAGTTTCCCTCGGCCTGTGCCAGCGTGTGTGCCTACGTGGGCGTGGGCATCCCTGCGGCGTGTGTCTTCTGTCTCGCGTGGTCGATGCGGCTGTGGGGGCTCTTTAGCGCCCTTGCCCTCGCAGTTCTGGTGAAGGTGATGGTATTCTCCGTTTTCCTGTGTCGCGTCGACTGGCCGTTGGAGGTGAGCAAGGCGCTGCAGCGGCTGAGCGTGCAGACGCGTCAGGAGGGCGGGATGGGCATGGGCATGACGGGAGATGGCGCGTCGCCCAAGGCGCGGGCGTATCGGCTGATCCACGACGACGACATTGTCCACAGAGAGACCGATGACGGCATGGGGGGATGACGGACTCACTGACTCACTGACGGGGTGTATACGTGTCGGTAGGTCTGTGTGTGTGTGACTGCGGGAATTGTCGAATGCATTATATATATTCCTATACATCTCCATGCGGATGGATGGATGGATGTGACGCGCGTGTGCACTAGTGCCGTGTGCCTGGGTGTGTGGGCGTCTCTCTCTGTGTGTGTATGTGCGTACTTTTGCGATCTTGATGGAGTCGCGGTGCACGCAGCGATCACGCCCGTCGTCGATTTTCCTCAGCCACCAGAACACGCGCACACGCGACCTTTTTGAGCTTTACGTAGGATGTATTCCCCCCCCCCTCTCTCTGTCTCTTTGGTTAGCTACCTACCTAATGCTCCCGGCATGATGCAGTGTAGGTGTAGGGGTGTGTGTGTGTGTATTGGCGTACGTGGACATCCACGTGCGAGCAAGCCAACCGGGAAAAGGTTCTGACTGACGGGGCCCATTTCTCGTCTGACCCTACGGATGTGGGGTGGCCTGTCTGTCTGTCTGTCTGTCTGTGTGTCTGTGTGTCATTCACTCTTCCCAGCTCTGGTGGCCCGTTTGCCCACCAGGGACTCTGGTTAGTGGCTGACTGGTCGCTTTTCGTGGTGGCTGACAGGGAGGGATAATTCTGCCTGCCTGGCTGGTCGCAGTTTCTCTCTCCGCATCTGTGCGTAGCTCTCCGCAACTGTGCGTAGCCATGTCTGCTTTTCGCATACGCGTGGGTTGCCTGCCTGGCTGCGTGTGGATGCGTGTGGATGCTGGTGCGTAGCTATTTGTTACGAATTCCCTACTGCTGATGAGTGGTGGGTGTTTGGACACTTATTCGGCCATCCATCCGGGCATCCATTCCTTCCTTGATTCATGTGATTCATTCATGTGTGGCGAAGTGAGTGAGTGCATCGACGAAGTGTATGTTTGTATGCGTGTGGTGTGCGTGTGTATGTGTGTCTATCCATGGTGAATTCAGACGTCCCTCGATCCGTTTAATGGCAGCTTCTGGCACAGCACAGCCGCACACCACACAGGCAGGCACATCCACACGTGTGCATGCGACAGAGTTCCACCCACCCACACACACACACACAAATATGCACAAACACGTGACGAAGACCCACCCCCCACACCAACACGCACACGCAGAGTCTGACTGTACACCCACAGACGAGCCCACGCAACCCAATGCACCCACTGACTGCCTGCGATCCATCCATCCATCCATCCATTCATCCAGCCATTCGGTCGAGAGAGTGAACCGAGGACCGTCAGCTACTCTACCTACCCACTCAGGCAGGCAGGGCTTGGTAGTGCTGCTGCTGAGTACCTCCCCTCTGCCGTCTGTGGCTGTCTTATCTATCTATCCGCTGGGCCTCATGTGGCTGGCGATGAAAGGCGCCGCCTCCCGGGCCATGTTGTCATACTTGTGCCACGCACCTGGCATGTACCCCTGCACACACAACACACACACAGACCCACACCACACTCCGCTGCTGTCTTGGCGTGGCGTGCCATTATGACTGACCCCCGAGCCGTTGAAGGTGATGAGGTATGCAGGGGTGGAGTCGAGGATCATCCAGAACCTGTTGAGGACCAGGGCGAAGTACACCCCCAGCAAAAATTCCACCGAGAAGGCCACGCCATACGCCGCCCTCGTCCAGGTGCACAGGCCGTTGCGCGAGATGCCGTCGAGCGTCTCGTTGTAGTGGTGGTAGGCCGCGTCGCTCGACGCGTAGCTGCTGCACGTCGCCAGGGTGATGTTGTCGAGCACAAAGACGATCAGGTGCGCGGCGATGGCCATGACATAGTAGATGAAGAAGCCCCTGACGAAGAGGGCGTTGTTATCGTAGGCGCCCACCGCGCCCAGGAAGCCAAAGACAATCCCGATGACCCCCACGATGCCCGTTATCAACAGAGTGGTGTGGGAGTACCCTCCCGAGACGAAACGAGGGTCCTGCAGAATGAGGCCGCACAGCGCGAAGATGCCCATGACGAACTGCGCCGCTGCCAGGAGGAAGCAGCCGAGCCGGATGGGCACGCAGAGGCAGCACCTCCCCACGTTGGCCTTGTCGGCATACATGGTGTGGCGACCGTCACGACTTCCGGTTGCACCTCACATAGAAGGCCTCACGCGGCTGGCGTGGTCAGAGGGCTGCTGCCGTGCTGTTTGATGATGCAAAGCCGCTGATGCCCTCGTCGAAGGCGCTGCTTATGCCGGCTGCTCTGTTGCGGCTGCTGCTGCTGTGCTGGAAGGTGCTAATGCCGGCTGCTGCTGCTGTTGCTGGGATGGGCGAATCGCCGGCGGCGGTTGAGGAATCGTTGCAATTAGGCTGTGGGTGCCATCCAGGCTCCTCGAGGGGCCTTGGAGGAGAGTTGCCTGGGCGATGAGCGATCGCCACATCTGCGAGCTCAAAGGAGCTCAAACGCAGATCTTGCTTTCGGCTTCCATCTGGCGAACAATGGGCATGAAACAGAGTGATACCTGAGCTGGACAGTCATGGCGATGATCTGGTTGGGAGCTATCTGCCTCGTGAGCACGCTCTGTGTGACTCTCGTGACGTCCATGGACTCTCGTTCACCTGGCCAGACCAAGCGGCTGTTCCGCCTTCCCTCCCTCCCCCTGCCCACGGCACATCGGCACAAGCCATTTCGTCGCCTGCCGTCGTCGGCTCTGCTGCAGTGGCAGGCGAGTGACTTGGAGCGGCTTCTTGACTTGCGGTGCGGCCCTCCTGGCTCGACAACGGTGTGGTGGTACGGCGGGTCGCTTACCAACGTCATGACGGGCCGGGTGCTCGCTGATGTCGAGGGCGCCGAACTCTCGTATGCGGCAGAGTTCTCTCACAGTCCCTCCCACGCCCACAGCTCCCTCAGTGCAAACAGTGACGCGACTGCTCGAGGCGTTCAGCTGTGCCGCAAGGCGTTCGTCTACTTGCAGCCCGGCAAGCGGCAGCTGATGGAAAGCTTCAGGTGGACACCGACATCGCCTGCGCGTCGGTTGAAGCGGCCGGTGCATGCCTACTCGCAGGCCATCTCACACGTGCTGCGCAACGGCACCCTGGCGCTGATGGCTGACCTGCCGGACGGCCGCACTGTCACTGTTGGCGAGGCCGGAGGGCGACTCAGCGGACCAGCCGCTACTGGTCTGGGTGGTGGTGTTGGAGATCGAGGGCGGGAGAGCCGTTATGGGAGTAGGGAGGACCCTGGCTCACCGTGCTATCTGCAGCTGACTGTGAGGCTGCCCGGCCTGTCGCAGAAGGGCCGGTGGTGGGGTCAGCAGCAGCAGCAGCATCAGGCGGTCGACACGGCAGCGGCAGCGGCAGATCAGCTGCGGGCCAGTGAGGCGCGCGAGAGATGGCGGCAGTGGGTGCAGATCGGCCCCTCCAGGCCGCGACAAGCCACATGCGTCGAGTCCTACTGCTACACCAGACAGAGAAGGGGAAGGCGAACCCCCCTTATCAACCTCCTGTTATCTCGAATGCATCTCCAACGGTCCCCATCAGAAGATGCCGACGTGACCCTGACCTACTCAAGGACGGGTGCCTGCCCAGCCTGGTGCGGCCGTGGCGTGTGCCGCCTGGACCTGCACGGCTCGCGGCTGTCGTCGCCAGACAGCCTGCCGGCCCACCTGCGGGACGCCATCCAATCGGTCGACAGCACCTTCTTCAGTGACCCGCTCCCAACATCGCGGGATGCCTTCCTCGAGGCGTCGAGGCAACGCGCGGAGGCGGTGCGGGCGGCCAGGCGGCGCGGAGGGATGCGGGAGAGGGTGCGGAGGGATGTGTCCGAGGGGTGGGAGGGCTTTCGCGCCGGGATAGGCAGGCTGGCGGAGCTAGTGCGATAGATAGATGGATGGATGGATAGATGGATGGAGAGGGACAGAGAGAGAAGAGGCTAATTGCGTGGTGGTGTTTGTTGCGTATGCGTGTGTGTATACTTGTGTGGGCTGGATTGGGTTGGGAGTGCTGGTATGTACGCGACCGTTGGGTGAGAGGACGTGTGACCTTACTGCCTCATGTCAACGTAAATAGAGGTTTCTGCAGGCCTCTGTCTGTCTGTCTGTCTGTCTGTCAATGTCTGGGGAGCGCTCCGCCTACTTCGAGGCCAACGAAAGTGTGCAGGCTCGCTTACTTCACTTAAATGAGGAATGAGATGGTCCAATCCAATCCACACACACGAGTTCTGTCCGGACGGTAGCAGTCGTACAGTCCCCCAGTCGCATCGCCACGACACGATACGATACGCCCGGTCACTCGCCATCCAACACATCCTCTCAGTAGAGGGCCCCGTACCTGCAGCGCGAGCACGTCACACGGTTATACACACGTGCATCCTAGGCTCCCTCCCTTGTGCGGCCGCCTGTCTGTCTGTCTGTCTGTGCGTCAGTCAGTGAGTCACCTGCTCATGTCGACGTCTTCGCAGGCTCCTGTGGCGATGATCTGTCTGATCCTCTCGAGCACCGACGACCGGTGACACCCGTGACGCATGTAGTACTTCTCCTCATCTGAAACCTCCAAACGTCCACGGGACGGAATGCATCACACTGTACTGTCCCCTCGCTGTCTGTCTGTCTGTCTGTCTGTGTGTCTGACCTTTGAGTTTGTTGCCGGCCTCTCTGAGGAGCACCAGGGCCACAGCAGTCGACGTGACGGGGATGCGACATGACTGCACCACGTCGATCGCCTGACACAAAGGACAAAGGACACACACGCGGGGAGGGAGGGAGAGAGTGCACCAGAGTGCACCATGGGTGGGCTCAATAACCACCTTGTTGTATGCCTTGAGCCGCCATCGGCTGGCATCCTTTCCCGCTGCCGCCCCATCGCTGCGAATCTGCCTTGTGAGGGCGTCCAGGGTGTCGACGATCTGCAGGTTGACCACATACTGCTTCCGCGACGCATCCCACTGTGCTCGAGGGTCGGACTCGAGGATGCCCCTGCACCACTCAGAGATGGATGGATGCACAGACCACACAGACAGACAGACAGACAGACCATAAGGTGAGCAGCTCTTTTGCTGTCCTGTCTTGTCTGTGTCAGCTGTGGGCGCTCACATTTCTTACTCTTGAGTGGAGTTTTGGACGAACTGCTTGTCGAGTGCAGCGAGCGCCTCGGCGAACTCCGTCATGCTGTAGGGGTACGCCGCCGTTATGCCGGGTGGCGGCGACAGCGGAGCAGCCTGCAATGCAGTCAAAGGCAAGACAGCGACTCACTCAGACTCCTGGTCACCATTAGTCAGTCAGTGATTGCAGGCCATGTCATGTCTGTCATGTGTGTGCGTACCGTCGAGAACCGTCGGCGCTGCAGTGGGCGAACGGCGCTTCGGCTGGTGTCTGCCCGACTGCCCAGCCCACGAGACCGCGCGAGGTCTGATTATCACACAAAGCACGCCACGCAGTGCAGATGTGGTCAGAGAGGGCGTGGTGTTTCTAAGATTCCCTCTCCTTGTCCATCCATACCGAGCAGCCTGTTGCGGTCCAGTGGCACAGTATCCACCGTGTGCAGGCTCGGCCAGGGCGACTCGCCCTCGCCCTTGGCCCCGTGTGGGCTGCGGGTGGCTCTGAGCTGCAGCCGACGAGCTGCATGAGTTGGTGCGGGCCGTCTTGACGCCTCGTCCACACGAGCGAAAGACGACGACAGCCGCACGAACGAGCAAGGTACCGGTCTTCTTGGAAGGGTCTGCATCACGACGACGAAGCAGCAGTGCCACAGGAGGTGGACCGGGAGGACGCGATGCTGCATCTATTTGATAGATCCATGCCCAACTTGTCGCATCTCCACCCCGTGCGTGAATGCCATTGCTGACTGAAAATGACTGACGAGGGCAGTGTCGCCGCTCTGGTTGGTTGGTTGGTTATTGTGTTTAACGAGACTCGTGTCTGTAACCCCGAGGGGATCCTGTCCAGGTCACGCACTAAACTAGCAGCATGCACATGCACAGAAGCATGCACACGGCCTGTCTCCCCATCCCACCCAGCCACCCATCCACTCGACACGCACGTGCCACCCTATGATGGTCAGAAAAATCGCGGTCGACACCGGTTGCAGACATACGAGAATGACAGCCAGACATACGCACGACACCCAGAGGCTAGTCAGAGAGCTCGACGTCGAGCGCCCACTGATCTAAGACATGCTGTTCGTACAGCAGCTCGTCGTCTTCCCCTGTCTGACTGTCTGGCAAGAATGGGTTGAGGGCAAGCCACTCAGTGCGTGTTGCCTGTGCTGACAGAAGAAAGTCGGCCGCTGCAGAAAGCACCGGCAGTTTGTCCGATTGCAGCACACAACAAGTGAACACAATGGGATGTGACCTGCGCCACCAGCTCTGTCGTCACTCGAGACCTGGTGAGCCCATGGAGTTAGAGATTATACCGTGAAACTGCTCGTCGAGTTAGAGATCATAGCTCCCGGCCCCATAGCTCCCACTAAAATCCACCGAACGTCGCGGCAGCGGTTCGCGTGAAGGGCGAACGGCCTTACGTCCTCCCACGATGTCGCAAGATCGGCAAAACCGCTGCGCGGCTGAGCTCACACGCAGTGCCTTCAGCCCAACACGACAGACGTATAGCAGCCACTTATCTATCAGCCACACACACACACAACAAAGTGCAGCCAGACGACACACAAATGAATGAGCATCGCTGTCTGTATACAGGTTGATATTCTGATGCTCATTCAGATGCGATGCCGGCACTGCTCGAGTCAGATGATATATATCCTCCCGAGAAGCCAGGCTTCATCGATGTGGCTCTGTTTGTTGGGAAACGCGGCGATGTTGAGTCGGGGGACAAGGTCGTCTGGCGACCTGTGAGGAGAAGCGACGTCTATCGTCTGCCCCTCTCCAAGACCCACGCCAAGTACCGAGACGGCATGCCTTATGAGGAGCAACGCGTGCTTGTCGAGGCATCCAAGGACCGCTTTCGGAACGCTCTGGGCATCTCGCCAGGAGTGCCATTCCTCATTCTTGACCTTTCCAGTTCAGCGATTGGGGTCCGCCCTGACGCCATACAGCAGCACGGGGTCTACTTGATTAACCTCGAGGAAGGTGAGAACGCGGCCACCGAAAGGGGATGGAGGGAGGGAAGTCACTATGCCTTCACGCATGCGTATGTATATATATGAGTGTGTGTGCAGATGACTTCAACAAGTATATGTCGGCCCGCCGTGAGGCCGATTCCGTCCTCTCCAGTAAAGTGCCGGCAACGCAGGAGAGACAGCCATCTATCGCCCGGCAGCGCGGTGCCGCAACGTCGAGAGCACGAGTCCCGGCTCTGGGGTCGTGGCTGCAGCAGTTGGTGCGCCGAGTGACGCCCAACCGCGTCAGGCAGACAGATGACCAACTCACTCAGCCGCTGCTCACTTGTGGCGAGCCTGACGGGGCTCGGTGTGTCCCCAGACGTCTGCCCTCACGCCCAGCTAACTAGTCAGTGAGTGATGTGGTTGGTTGAGCGGTGTCGATGAGAGAGCGTTTCTCGCAGCCACGGGCCAAGAGGCAGCAGCTGGTGTGATGCAGAGTGAGCGAGGAACAAGAGGATGGGTTCTCTATGACGCCAACATGAGCCCATTTTTGCCTGTTCTTTTCGTTCAGTCGCTGCCGAGCTGTCGCCGCTCTTCGTACACGGGCAGCTTGTGTTGCACCGCCGCGCTCTTCAACGACGACGTGCAACCTTTCTTTGATCGTACTGATCAGACCCCATAGCACTGCCCAGCCCCTCGTTCGTCGTCACCCTCGACCCGCCAGGTTGCCTGAGGCGCCCTCCCGATCTGTACCTGCCTGGCGAGCCCTTACAGGCGGGGCTGGTGACGTCGCCGTGAGCGACAATCAGCGACATCTCGAGCAGCCGTCAGGGGCAGCATAGGATGTGTGGATCGCTGCCGTTGGACTGTGTGCCTGAAGATCCGTCAGCTGAGGCGTTTCAAATTGGCCTTCTGAGTTGTGAGGAGAAGAGGCGGTGGACGAGGAGTTCGTCGTGAGGAGTTTCGCGCGCAGTGACGTGCCGTTTACTGGCGACGGACCGGTGGAAGACGAAACGGATGAAAAGGATGAGACAGTTCAGCATACGGGGATACACATTGCATCGATTACATATGCTTTTCTCTACGTGTGCACACCAGATACATGCATGTGTCGATTGAATGGGACATGGGAGCTGGCGTTTTGCGTTTGATGAGCTGCACAGTGTGTACTTACGTAGAGCTCGGCGTGTGGATTCAGCCGGGCCACGGCCACCAACTTGAGGTGGGCGGGGCCCGGCTAAACCTCCATGCATGTCTCATCCTCTTCATGATCCTCTTCCCCAGACAGTTTTCGAGACTTGAGTAGAAAAGCGAAAGCGGGACAAGTCGAAGACTCATGAATATCTGCGTGTTTGTAGCTTAATTTTGTCCTGCCACGTTGCACCGAGGTTTGGAAGGAAATTGATGCTAGCTCATAGCCAAGCGCGCGCGCGGAATCGCAGCGCACTCGCACAAACACGTGTAGCTTGTGCGAAAAGGCCGGTGAGGACCTTTCCTGTAGTTAGCTCAATAATAGAGGATCTGCTGGGCGGTAAGTCCCAGAGTAAGAGTGCTTTTACTTTAATAAGACCGGTGGACTGGCCAATCAGTCAAAGTTGTTTCTGTCCACGTATGGC
>CDMY01000539.1:0-55525 GCA_001179505.1 Vitrella brassicaformis | reverse complement strand
CAGCTCTACAAAAGGGAGAAGGACATGCATGCAATTGTATGTGTTCTTTAATTCATTGCATGGATAGTGTGATCGACGTGTTTTCTGGACACATCCGCATTCTCCGTCGAACGCGCAAATCGGCCCATCCACTAGGGGGGTCGTGCACCGCGCTCAGCTTGCCTGGGCGCCTTACTTGTGCGTAAACTGAGCCGTTTCTTTCGCTCGCAGCGCCGCATCCATGTCCTTCTTTCGAGGTCTCGTCCGCATCCCTCGTCCCTTCGTTGCTCTCCCCCTTTCACATGGCAGTACACTCCAGCACTCCGCAGCGCTCTTCCGGCCCTTCTCGAGTGCGGCAGCAGCCATGGCCACGCAGCAGACCGACGAAGATCCCTCACACCAGCCGCCTGCGGCCGTCCAGTCCCCTCCTCCCTTCCCCGCCCCGCCCATGCAGCAGCAGCAGCCACAGGGAGCGATGAGTGCGTCGCAGATCTTCCCGAGCAGCTTCACCATCTGGGGTCGGGAGGCGATGGCCATGTTCAGCCCCGTGCCGGCGTTGTACAAGTGGGACCGGGAGCTGCGCAAGTTCAAGGTGGCCAATGACGGATCTGTCAGGGCCATATTCATGCCCAAACTGGACGTCAAGGCCAGGTCTGGGAGATGCACGCACTTGCTGAGAGGGAGGGAGGGAGAGGGAGAGGGAGGGGGCGGGGGCGATGGATAGACTGTGTGCTGGTGCGCGTGTTGTGTGCAGGATGTCCAAGTACGACAAGGAGAGGAAGCAGATGATGCTGCTCAAACCGCAGCATCTAGGGTGGGTCGGTGGCCGACCCATACAAAGGCACACTGAGGGAACCATCCAAACGTGTGTGTGTTGTCTGGTCTTCAGTTCGTTGATATCGGCCACGAATCTCGCGGAGGTGTCGGTGCAGATCACATCGGAGAAGGTACATCTTCGCCACACCACATCCAGCCCACCACATCGCATGGAGTCTGCCTGTGTTTGTGCGTGTCTGCAGACCATACTGAGTGTGGGAAACGATGCCTCCGATCCCGAGAGGGTGGCCTTCGTCATGAAGGTAACAAACACGACCTGCCGGCGCACACACGCACGGACGGGCACACTCGGAGGATCCCTACCTGCATGTGCTGTGTGTGTGTCAGGATCGCAAGAGCAATGAGGAGGTGCAGGTGACGGGCACCTTAGGCGACTTCAAAGCACTCCAGACGCTGCTAGAGGTACACCCATTCAACACACACGCACACCTTCGTCCATGTCCGTGTCCATCTCTCTGTGTGTGTGTGTGTGTGTGATCCTGATGCAGTCCATTTTGCCGGCGCTGTACGGGTGGCAGGTGTTCACCAACCCGGCGGCCATCACACAGCTGCTCGAGGAACCATACAACATGAACATAGGTACACCACCTATACCTCACCCACAGCCCTCCCCACATCCCTCCCCCGACCAGCCCGCACCTTTGCCTGTCCTGTGGCTTTGTCAGGCGGTCCATATTCTAGGTCGCCCCCGTCATCTCCCTCGGGAGGCGGTGCCGCCCGCCCCGACGGCCCGCCGCCCTCGGCCGACGACTTCTTCCGCGAGGGCAAATGACGACACACACACACACGCCGTGTAGAAAAGGACGGGCGGCGGCACTTAGATGACTGATAGATGCGAGAGCCGGAGGAATGCGGGCGTAGCTGGCTATCTGGCTAGAGAGGAGGGGATGGGGCGGTGTGGTTGGCTTGTCTTGCTCTTGTGCCATAGTATACATACACACACACACACGCACATACGTATCGTCGATCCATTCATGAGTCTGTACAGGAGGGTAGCCGTGTCGTGATGGCTGCAGACAAGAGAGGCGGGGCTGGTGTTGTCGTCTGGTTGGTTTCTGCTTGCCCGATTTCGATGAAGCGATCATTCCTGGAGGCCTCACACCCTTCTCGTACACCTGAGGGGACCGTCGTATTCATGGCGACGGCAACCTGGGGTGCACGAGAGGCGCGTGAGGCCTTCAAGAATGACCCACGGATGGCGGTGTCTGTGATACATACACAACGGCGAGTGAGGCACTGTCGTGCTGGTTGGAATGCTATCGTCAGCCCTGCGTTGAAGGTCCGGGAGCGATGGCACCTCCTACCTACCAGCAGGCATGCTCATGGATGGACGATGAGTGCGTGGCGGGGGGTTGGGGGAGAGGGTGGGGGGTGAATGGGCGTGCGAACGTGTGTAGCAGTGTGTGTAAGGTCGATATATTGTGAGCGTAGCCAAGACTCCTTGTCGTAAGCAGCCGTGAAGCTCAACCAAATGCGTTCATTCACAGATCGACACCCTCACTCAGTCCCATTGCCAATACCGCCACATACCTATCCACACATTCCTCATCAGGTCAGCCGCTCTACGAAGATGTTGATGGCCGCCTGCGTCTGCACTCCAGACACATAAGGACAAAGCAGGCAGACCAATGGATGAATGGCACAGAAGCATCGTGGTCACCTGCTCGAGCGTGAGTGCCTTGGTCAACGCCGTCTTGATGGCACTAAGGACAAGAAGGGTCTCCTTGGGCCTCTCCGTCTTGACCCAGATGCGGCCGTTGCGGCCCACGGCGACCTCATACTTGACCACCGCACCCAGCTGCTCCAACACAAAACACTCGTCGCCCAACAAACTGCACGAATACGCAGACGGACACACACATACACACGCATTGCGAAGGTATACAAATCAGTCACGACTACTGACTGACCAGTCGGCGTGGGCGATGAAATCGAGGTCGAGGCAGTATCCGCCCTGCAGCTGCCCCAGGTATCCCTCCCCGCTGGTCCAGTCCTTGTGGACGTCCACCGATGTGCACACCAAAGTCGTCTCGTAGTCCTTGTGCGCCGACTGCACAAAGGCGTAGACCACGTGGCCCACCTGCAGGTTGGGCTTGTGCCGCTTGGTCGCACGCTCGAAGGCCGTCGAGTCGAGAGTGGCCTCGAACGGCGCCCTGATGTCCACCTGAGAAGCACACGGAGAGGATTTGGGGTGTGCGTGAGATCATGTGTGTGTGTGCGAGTGTGTTGCTGACTTTGTACTGCTCTCCGGTCTTCTGCTTGATGATCCCAATCACCAAATCGTCAGGCTTGGGGATGTACTGAGCACAGACAGATGCACACACCGACAGACAGATGGCAGAGAATACAGCTTTCTTCTCTCCCATGGCCAGTAGCTGCACACCTTCCTTCTGTATGCCTGGAGAGCTGTCCGTCTTGGGTGGAAGGGCAGCTCCATCGGCACGCCAAGAATGCCCTCATCACCAGACTCATCTCTCCTGCCATCGACGGCATCTCGCGCATCTCCGGGAAGGATCACCGTCAAGGGATCCATCAAGGCAGCGTATACGCCACAGGGGATGATACAGATGCGAAAGATGCCCGAGGCAGCAAACAGAATGGCAGATCTCCCGATCGCTTTGGCGCGGGTTTCCTTTCCTCGCCATAGCCCTGATTTTGGCTTGTGTTAGATGATGGAGCCTGACACATCCGCCGCATCGGCGTCCTACCACCGAGTGACCACGACGGCCAGTAGCGCAGCCACAGAGCGGACCGACAGTGCCCGGGGCGAGCGGCCCTGGCCGAAGCCACTGGCAGCTGCTTTCGAGATCACCGCAGCAGCCGACAGATCCACATCGGCAGCAGATGACAAGACTACCCTCATCTCAACACACAGGGCGGTCTCCGAGCGTCGTCACCACCCCTGCACCCGACTCTTGCTCCTCTGGAAGCTGTGTGTGTTCGTCTGCCTTGCGGGAGGAGGGTGGTGGGCCGTCTGGCTGGCGCTGCCGTACCTCATCGAGGGCTTCTGCTATCTCTCCGTCGGCCCTGCCGGCGCATCGGCCCCTGAGAGCAGCATAGGCGTGTGCAATGCGGTGACCTTCTACGCGTCGCCGTGGCAGGTGCCCGTGGCTGCGGTGATGGACATGAGCCACTTGGAAGGGCTCAAGGAGATGGAGTTTGGGGGGTTCCTTTCGACGGAGGCGTTGCCGAAAGGCTGCAGCGCCGCGCAGGCCATGGCGGCAGTGCAGAAGAACTTCAGCTCGACCTTCAAGTATAGAAGTGTCGTCCGTGGCAAGCCATCATGGCCCATCGGTGGTGGCCTGTCTGTGTCTGTGCGCGTGTGCAGGTACACGAGGATAGTGGTGGCTCCGAGCCCCTATGAGAGCAAGAGCTACCCCATCCCAATCGACGCATCCTATGACGCCGTCTGCAAGTGGGTGAGGAACCGGCTGGAAAGATGGAAAGGCAAAAAGGTCAGAAAGGCGAACGCAAGGAAAGATTGAAGGCATCCGCTCCGCTTCTCTCTCCTTTTGTGTGCGTAGGCTGCCTTCACGGCGTTGACGAGTGCGTGGCAGGGTGGGCTGAAGGTGGTTGGTCAAGTCTCCATGATCCCTCCGGCATCCATCAAGTGGAACCTCACGTAAAGTCACACACTTCCATGGCACATACACACAGAGAGCCCAATGAGGAGGATCGATCGATGTGTGTGTGTGTCTGAGGTGCAGTCCCGATCGGTTTGACGACTTTAGCAAGGTGACGGCCTGCACCCTCCAGTACATCCAAAAGGTGCGTGATACGATGGACCACCGGCACTCATCCCTCCATCCATCCACCACGATCCATCTTGCCCGCCTCTGTATGTGCGTGTGCTCTGGCGCCAGTCGCTAGGTCGTGCACCGGAGTATCTGGAGCTGATTAACGAGCCGGACTTCGGAGAACAACACGGATCATGTACGCAAAAAGAGCCAAATCAGCCATCCTGGCGTTGTGTGTTCTTGCGTCCATCCATTCATCCATCCATCCATTCATCCATTCATCAGATGTGGGCCCGAAGATCCGCGACACCTCTTATCCCGACCTGCTCAAAACACTCAGATCGAGCCTCGACACACTCAACATCACCACTGGTCGGCACATAGACTCACACGCACAGAGAGAGAGAGAGAAAGAGGTAAAGAGATGAATGAATGGGAATGCAGGTCTGTTGGGTCCATCGTGTGTGGGTCTGTGCACGTGTCTGCGGTACCTCTATTGGACAGTCCAGGACGCCGAAGCGCTCGCGGTGAGTGAAAAGACCGACCGATTTCGATGACTGACTAGCAGCACGATCGTGTCCCGTCAATCCATCCGCTTCAGGCTCTGGACCACTGGAGCTTCCACTTCTGGTACTCTTCCCACCATGGCACCATGGCACCATGGCAAAATGGCAATGTCCTTGTGGATGGATGGTGCAGGGAGGATTCATTCTGCCCTCAATTTGGTCCCTGGTACCAGGCAGCAGTGGCGTCGTTCCTGCCCAAAGCCATAGAATACCTCATCCACACCAAGTACGCCGACCAGCAGTCGTCGCTACACGCCATGCCGGGCCGTGTGGACGCCTCTTGTGTGCGCTGCAGGTGGGGGGACAGTGAGGTGAAGCAGCCGATGGGGATTGTGGCGACAGAGTGGGGGGTCAAGACAAATATCATCGCCGGCAAGAAGGTCGGGTTTACTGCTGGAGGAATGAGACGCCTGCCTGCCTGCACGGTGACAGATCGTTCCTTCCTTGCTTCGTTTGTTTGTTCAGTACCCGGAGGTGCCTGACAGCTGCTACAAGGGCAAATACAGCCTCGAGTACGCCAGCAAGGACGTCTCCACACTGCACGCCGAGTACGGCGTCAGGCTCATGACGTACGCACGACAGAAAGCGCCTTTCTGTCTGCAGTGAGACATGTGTCTCATTCGTTTTGCTGGCTGCTGTGTGTGTGTGTGTCCTGTGGTCAGGTACTTAGTGTCCATGCTGAGTTATGGCGTGACGCCTGTGGGCTACTGGACGCTCAACAGCTTCGGCAGACAGTGCTACGGCCTCGTCAACAAGTACACACAAATGGACCCTGCAAGCCCATCCATCCATCCACACACACACACACACACATTCTGTTGTCTGTGTTCTCTGTCTGTGTGGACAGGCAGTGCGAGTCGACCATGGCTCAGGACGCCCTGCACTCGATGATCGGCCACCTGCCCCCCATCAAGACACACATACTCCCCCTCCCACACGGCGTCGACGCAGATAGAGGGCTGTACGGGGTGGCCTTCATCTCCCCCTCCATCCCCCGCACCCTCACCCTCTCCCTCACCTACGCCAAGACACACGCCAAGGACCCCATCCAGGCGTCTCTCGCCATCATCCCGGCAGGTGGCTGGGTGCTCAAGGAGACATTCACGGCCAAGATCGATCAGGTGCGCTCCTTCCCCGCCGGCCGCTGCGACGTGCGTCTGGGGGAGCGGTGGGTGAGCTTTCCCAGGCCGTGGTGGGTGCTGGGGCGCAATGCCGTTGAGGCCACCACTGGACGGCATATGAATGAGGAGGAGCTTGTGGGGGCGAAGGGCAGTGGGGGTGGGCCTGGTGCTGGTGGCGAGGGCGAGAAGAGGAGCCAGGAGCTGTGGCACCTGTGGGACAGGTGCCCCGTCAACGCAACCTGCGAAATGTTCAAAGTGCGTGAGTGAGCGAGGAGGGCGAAGACACCACGATAGACAGACAGACAGACATGAGCAAGGAATGGTTGTCTGTCGGTGGTGTGTGTCATCAATCAGGATGTCCGGCCCTTTCCGGCCTTCTCGCCGGTAGGGGATCTGCTCAAGGCGACGTCGCCTCCGCCGTCTTACGCCCTGCCGCTGCACGTGACCCTCCGGCCGCAGAGCGCTTGCTCGGTGGTGCTCTCCGTGACGAAATAAATGAGTGACAGACCAGTGAGTGGGAGGGGGGCGAGCGACGGACGCAGCTGCGTGCGGTGGTGCGATGTGGTGTGCATATTATTGGTTGGCTGCCAGTGGATGGACAGCGGGTGGACTGCCATTGGCGTGAACCATCCCTGCGGTAAAACTGTAAGGGTCAGTTGAGAATTGAAAAACAGCACACACGCATCAGCTATCAATCCATCCATCAAAGTCTGTACTGATCCATCTGTCAACCCATCGCCAACTCAGCTCGCCACCCCCACTACCCTTCCAGTCGGTCGACAGACAGCGACCGCCCCCACGTCGAACAGCCGGCTCGCGACGCCTCTCAGCACAGACAGATGGTGTGGTGCCTGACGCACAGAAAACAAGGAGAGGGAGGGGAGAGCAGACATACACCAAGATTGCACCGATACCCTCCTCCCCCGTCGTGTCATCCGACCTCCGTCAGATGGCCGGCAGCAGCGCCAGGGAGGGGCGGTCCATCTTGTTGTGGGCGATGTCGACTGTCCGGGGGCTGGCAGCAGGGCCCCTGTCGCCCTGCCGGCGCTCCTCGCTGGTGTAGAGGGAGATGTGTGCCCACTCACTAGGCCACTTGTGCATCTGGATGTATGCCGCGAAGTCGTCACCCTCCCTGTCGCCACACAGTATGACGAATCGCGATGAGGCGCGTTGTAGTCGATGGTGCGGCAGCCGTCCCACAGGGGCGGCTCCTGGGCCATCAGGGCACCGATGCTGTCACACCCAGCAGAGGGCGGACTGTAGGACTGACCCGACACATAACACGACGACGACGACGACAATGCCAAACTGAAATAGCAGGAAGCGAAAAGGCAACGAACACGACACATTGCTGTGGTGTGTTCTCTCATGTCAGTCGCTGCATACCTGTTGATGATCCGTCCTCTAAAGCTTCCATACTCGAAACCACCGTCTGCAGACACACAGACACACAGCGGCAGACACCATCCATGCCAAGTTGGCTCTCCTGTGGTGGTTTGCCCTCCCATCTCTCACCTCGGCACGGGGGATCGTCTGGATCGAATCGATCCGCATACTCGGCCGGCACCGTCTGCCGTGTGTGCACCGTCACCTCACGCCCGTCCACCCTGTCCGTCCTGTCAGCTGTGCGCGTCAGCAGCATGTCGTGCATCCAATTGCCCAGTCGGTTGCTGTAGAGGGCGTATTGCCTCATGCTGGGCGGCCGGCTGTCGATGACGGCCTTGCTGCCCACGTGCCGCAGGTCGTCACCCGTCAGCTCGATGGGCAGCTGCTGCACTCGTCCACAGCTCTTGGCGAATCGCAGCACCGGCACGCTGCCCTGCCAGTCGCCCCCCGTCACCATCAGGTAGTGCAAGCGGATCAATTGGAATGGCCGACACACATCCATCGACTGCCCCAACTGGGGCGGAAGGTGCCGACGCAGCGGGGCGTAGCCGATGGCTCCCGTGAGGCCGTTCTTCTCGATGATGCTGTCGATGGCCGACACCGCAGCGGAGCCGATGTTGTCGCCGACTCCAGTGGATGTGCAGCAGAGGGTGCTCTTGAGCTTGAGTGCGAGGGTCTCCCGCCCGCCACACAGGGGGAGGAGTGTGGTGGCGATGATGTCGGTGGGGAGGGGGGGCATAAAGGAGGGCGGCAGGAGCAGGAAGGACATCGGGTCCTCGGCATCGCGCTGCTTGATGCTCAGGTCCACACAGAAACGCTCCGCATCAAGCTGAACACACAGGGAAAAAATGGCACATTATCTGTCAGATGTCACTTCCGCTTCTCTGCATGATAGGCCTACCTCATCCACGCTCTGCCCAGGGACGTGGTGATGCGTCGGGGGAACGTGGTCGAAGTAATGGAACCCATCGCCTCCCTGATAACACACACAGTCTCACGCACACAAGGATGTGTGTGCACCTTGATGCCACACAGCTCCCATTCTACCGCCTCTCTCCGTGCCTGTCCTGTGTGTGCGCCAACCGCGTATATGTCAGGGAGTCGTTGGAATGCTGCCGTCGTGTGGGGCATCACGACCGGCTCAAACTCCTCATCCATCCCACCCACCTCCCGGATGCACACCCTCGTCCCGCCCGCAGTCGGCTCCAGCTTGGACACCTCGGCCTCCACCCACTGGAACTTGTCGTCCCTTCTCCGCTCCGACACCATCAGCACGCGGCTGCCCACACGATACCGACACGGCGATGCACCGACAGCCGCCTGCGGGACAGATCAGCCGTGCGCGTCTGTGCTGTGTGGTCGTGTGCTGTTCTGCTCTCACCTGTGGATGAGTCATTTGCCCGGAAGAGCTCGACGATGCCATCGTTGCGATAGGACGAGATCTGCACTCACTGGAACACGACAGTTTCCGCCAACCGGAGGTCTGTCCTCTCACACAAACGGCACGCCAGTGGCTGTGCTCAAAAGCGACGCCGTCAGCCTCTCCTCTCCAATCGGTTCGATCACGCGAGCTCAAAGAGGGGAGGCTCAGCATTCTGCGGCCTTTGGCGTAGGGCAGACAGGCCATCAGCTCAGAGGGCTCCCTCTCTGTCCCGCACGACAGAGATCTCATCGCACCTCTGCTGTGTTCGTCGTGAGCCCTCCCGTCTGGCGGAGTGCCGTGCGGCTTTGTGTGACTGATTGGCTCATTGACTCATCGGCTGACTGATTTGGTCGTCGGACAGTCGCTGCCCTCTCACCGGTAAGCACAGCACGACAGATGACAGACAGACAGACAGACGACAGACGTCCGAACGACACACACTTGTGTGTGTGTGTGGTGGTCTTCAGGCGTCGTGTGGGCTGCCGTGAGGACAGCGGGCGGCGGTATGTCCGGCACATCGGCAGCAGGAGCAGCTGCTGCAGGTGGGCTGACTCACTGAGTGGGAGAGGGAGGGGAGGGCTCACCTGTGTGTGGTGTGGTCTGTGTTGGCCAGGTGGTGGTGGAGGTACCGGTGTGGTTGGAGTCAATGACATCAATCACAGCGCGACACAGGGTGACAGGCTGCCGGTGAGCCATCAAGCCATCAAGCCATCACAGCGCCACACAGACCAGAGAGCGCCACGGGGTGTCGGTGTGCTCATAGTGATGTTGTGTGTGTGCCTGCCTGCCTTGCAGCTGTCCTCTGATGTGTTGGCGCAGCTGTCGAAAGTCAAAACACAGTTAGCCGTGTTGGACTCAAAGGTGAGAGGACAGCACAGAGGGAGGGAGAGGGCGGCTGACTTATGTGTGTGTGTGGTGTGTGTCAGTTTGTCAAGAAGATGGGCATCTCTGACACTATCGATTACCTCACTGCGAAGGTCGTCAGTCAGCGCATAGCTGACCTCCCTCCGTGTGACATTGTGTGGTCTGTGGCTGTGTGCAGGGGTCTGTTGGTGAGAGGCGCCTGCCGATGGTGGAAGGGGCAGCGTCAGAGATCTCCGGTGCGCTGGTCAGCCTGCAGAAGGGACTCAAACGACTCAACGGCGCGGCACTGGTATGCACACACACATCTACTGTCGATCCTTTGACTGGTGGATGAGTGTGTGTGTCTTCTCCTGCCTGTGTGTATGTGTGCGTGTATCTATCAGCTGGAGGGCCACTCCAAGAACTTCGCACACGTCCCCCGCGCCGCTAAGAAGACCACCACAGAGACCACTGACACACTCAAGAAGGTACGACCGCTGCACGGTGAAGCCATCATGACGGCCAAAACTATGGCGTGATGTGTGCAGGATATTGTTGCAGACAGCACATCCGGTGTGCCCGAGTTGTCAAGTGTTGCAGTGCCGCCCTTCTTGCCCGGTCTGTCCCTGCCCACCGACGTCCTCCGCGACATATTCCTGCCCTGGCTCACGCCCAACGACTCCACTGCCCTCTGCCGCACATCCGATGCGGTCGGCAGCGCAGTCGAGGCCGCCCTGGTCGCCGACATCGACAGCATCATCCGCCGCGACGGAGTCACTGGCGTCATCGGCTATAGCCCTCTGTGCCAGTCGACCAGCGTCCGTCGTCTGGTGCGCCGAATGCGGCTGATCCGCCTCCACTACCTGATGGTGACGGGGGGCGACTGGCGCGCAGCGTGCCGGTGCTGCGGATGGCCAAGAGCTGTGGACGAGTGCAGCAGCTGCCCATCGAGCTGACGGGTGACGACCTCCAGCACGTGGGCAGCAAGGCCGTCATCGACAGCCGCCCGCCCAGCATGAGACAATACGCCCTCTACAGCCACCGACTGGGCCGCTACAGCATGCTGCTTATGCGCACAGCCGACGGGACGGACACGCTGGGCGGGAGTGTGCTGACGGTGCACAGCGATGCCGCCGATCCCCCGTGCCAATGTGAGAGATGGGAGGGCAAAGCACCACAGGAGAGCCGACTTGGCATGGATGGTGTCTACCGCTGTGTGTTTGTGTCTGCAGACGGCTTTGGTGAGTATGGCAGCTTCAGAGGACTGACCATCATGAGGTATCCAGCGATCGAAATGAGAGAACACACCACAGCAATGTGTCGTGTTGTCTGCCTTTCCGCTCCCTGCTCTTTCAGGTTGGCATTGCTGTCGTCGCGTTTGGTGTCGGATCGGTCCTACAGTCCGTCCTCTGCTGGGTGTGACCACATTTGTGCCCTGATGGCCCAGGAGCCGCCCCTGTGGGACGGCTGCCGCACCATCGACTACCACTACAACACTATCGGCCCCTCATACCGACTCGTCATCTTGCATGGCGCCGAGGAGGGCGACGACTTTGCGGCATACATCAGGATGGCCAAGTGGTCTGATGGGTCGGCACACATCGACCTCTGGACCAGCGAGGCGCCCCAGCAGGGCGTCAGTGGCCCTGCTGCCTTCCCGCGGGCAGTGGCCATTGCGCACGAGAAGATTAGCGACACCATCACAGTACTCCCAGAGGTCAACGAGACCATCAACACAGGTACACACGCTCGAGAACACCACATGAGCCCAACACAAGAGTGAGACTGTCTCTTCCTCCATGACTGCAGCTGGCGGGGTGGCGTCGACGTGACTGAGTGGAGTCGGGCGGCGGCACACACGAAGACATCGGAAGTAGCTGACATGCAGTGGGGCGGCAGAGGGGAGGCCGCGAGATGGACCGACCGGCCTGTCTGTGCTGCCTTTCTTTTTTTTTTGTCTGTGGTGTGTTGGAATCCGTGCCTTCTTAATTCCTCGTGTGTCGATGTGGTGCGTTTATCTCTCTGTCTGTTTTGATGGACGTACACCTGATGAACCGACTGGGTGAGTGGCCGGACTGCCTCCGTGCACGAGCATCCTTTGAATCGATGGATGACACAGCGAATGTCACTCTCTTTCGCGTCACCACACACACAGCTCTATCACATTCGGCGGACACTGGTGCACTGTCTGTCAATTTGTTGCCGCTCCTTCCTCTCTCCCTCTCTCCATTCATGGCCGATCGACGCGATCGTCTCAACCGGTATGTACCAATACACACAGACACACAATCACAACGAACTAACGAACAAACACACAGTCAATCGGCCAATCAATCAGCCAACCGGTCGACGGCACGATCGATGAGGTGTGAGGTGATGGTGTCGGTGCTGCTGGTGCTGTGTGTGTGCCTGGCACCCCACGTGGCTCACGGCGGTCTGCTCCGCCACCGCCACGCACACAAGAGACCGCCGCCCATCGACACCGCTGAGTCCGCAAGTGCGCATCATTCCTGAGCAGAGAGAGACAGAGAGAGACACCAGGCGAGTGTGTCGATGTGATCTGTCTGTTTGTGTGTGTGTGTGTGTGTGTGTCAGTGAACAGCCACGCGTATGTCGAGTCGGAGAGTGGGCAGGACACCTACACAAGTCAGTCAGTCTGAATGACACACAATCAGACAGAGACACACACACCTCCTCTGTGTGTGTGTGTGCAGTTTACTTTGCCAACGAGCCCACGTCAGTGATTGCCAATGTCAGCCAAGCGAGCCACTCACTCACTCACTCTCTCACGGGCTCTTCTGTGTGTCGTGCTGTCACTGGCAGGACATCAGCGCTGAGATAATCGATGACCCAGTGCTCAAGGTGACTGCCGGCCCATACGACTGGCACCTCAAACTCATCCACGAGTGAGAGAGAAAACCGTACAAGCGCACACACATAACCAGCCATATCCTTTGGTCGTGTCATGCGCAGGCTCCCTTCGCTGCGACGCGTCATTCCTGAGATCGAATGGGAAAGACTCGACAGCCACACGTGGAGAGTCAGGTACACACAACTCACACCCACTCACATTCGGCTGCACCTCTCTCTCACTCAATCAACCTGTGTCTCTGTCAGAGTGTCGGTGCCTGTGAAGCTTTTCAGCGAGAAGGAAGTCGAAGCAGCCAAACAAGCACTCGGCCAACTGCCCCCGCCACCACCAGCACCACCAGCTGAGGCGGCCACTCCGATTCCTGGCGGTCCACAGCCAGCAGCAACGGCGGCCGTGGCAGTGTCTGCGCCTGCTGCCGGCCCACCGCAGCCCACGATTGCCGCCCCGGTGGTGAAGGCCAAGAGGAGAAAAGTGGCGGCCTACGCAACATACGATGACTGACTGACTGACCGAATGGCACAGACAGACAGATAGATGAGGAAGGACACACCGCCTGTTCAGAAAATGAATTGACACAGTGTCTGAACATTGCAACAAACAAACACAGCCCATGTCTCTCTGACACAAAGCTCCAGAAAACAGATAATGACGTCCACATTTGCACCAATTCTCAATCGACACATCCGCCTACGACACCCTGTCTCGCACACAAACGAACTGCCGGGGGCCAAGGGGGGGGTGTGGGGTCAGAAAGAGAAGACGTCCTGGACCATGCCAACCGAGTCGACATTAAGGCCGGCGAAGCCCACCATGCCTCGTGTGAGTTCGTGTGTATCGCTGATGGCCTGCAGTTGAACCGTCAGTTCGTGCAGCGACTGGGCACCCTGCATGGATAGACATGGACAAAGACACAAACATTCATAAGCACGTGATGGCCAGTGTGCCGATCAGATCAGATAAGCTGCCCGACTGACCGAGAAGGTGAAGTCAAACCTGGGTGGTAAGCAGACACACATCACGCAGACACACACTCACCACAGCTTGGCGGACGTATGTATGTCAAAAAGGGATGCCATCACTCACCAGTGGGGCATCATCCAAACGACCCAGTCGAAGGACGCCACCCGCAGCACGGCCATCAGCAGGAGAGACAGCAGGCAGAAGAAGATTATCGGCTGCAATATTTCAAAATAGCAGATGGACGAGTATCGGCTTCAGATTACATTTCCCCAGGGCTGCAGCGGGCCTACCTGGAGGATGAAGCTGTTTAGGAATTCGACCGAGCACACCATCACGAAGTCCTGATAGATCACGTAGGTCGGCTGGCTTTCTGGCCCAATCTCCGCCAGCTGCGACGAGAAGGAAAAGAGCAGCAGGAAGGAGCAGCATGCGAACCAATAGAGAAGGCCAATGGCGATGCCGATCCGCTCCTTCAGCCGCCAACGGGCCAGCACGGCGAGCTTTTGCTTTAAGGAAAAATGACCTTAAGGTCACAAAAACATGGAGGGAGACACGCAATCGGTGGCTTGTCTTTGTCTGAGTCTGTGGATGTCTTTGTGTCCTCTACCTGAGTGTCGTCCAGCCAGGTCGGCGATGCGCCTGTGGGCCACGACGGTCTGTCGCTTGGTATGTATGGATGACAGTTTCTGCACGTCGATCCTCTTGTCCTTCCGACCCATCCACCAGGCGGTGTCTGCTCCGCCATATCTAATGTCCTCTGTGCGTGTGGCCGACGGGATGATGTGGGGGACTGCTTTGCGGAAGAGGAAGAGCAGCGTCAGCGGAATGGGCTTAGAAAGCAGGATCGACCAGATGAGCACGGCGATCTGTCGGAGTGTGAGGAGCCACCGCACGCCGCCCGACTGCCAGGCCATCAGCACTGTGCTGTCGTCCTGCCGACGGCTGTATCGGCCCTGGTCGAAGAAGACGGCGCACATCGTCAAGATGCCCAGACTGATGCTTCCAAAGAAGAGGGTCCGTTGCACGGCGGTGAACCTGACTCATCAGACAAAATGAGACCCACTCTTTTGTGTGTCTCCCTCAATGTCTGTCGTCCTCAGTACGTGGGGTTCAATATGAAGAGCTGTGACGAGCCACACCCAACCAACCGCACAGCGAGTGCCTGCGCGCTGCCTTTCATGCGTCTGTGTGTGTGTCTTTCACCTTGAGAAGGGGGTGGTCTCGACGGCAAACCTCACGGAACATCTTTGGAGCGCCCCACTCCACATACTCGACACGACGCAGTGTTCGGGTCACCATCAGGTCAACCTCCGCATTTAGGTCGCCCCACAGCTCTGTCACGCTCCTGCGCCTTGCGGCCTGGGCCGACATGCTGCGCCGCCGCATGCCCTTGCCAACGCCACCGGATGACGTGATGGCAATCGTCACTGACTTGGTCGAGTCACGGCGCTTCCTTTCTGCCTCCTGGCCGCTGGAAAAGAAGGCGGCGTCGACAGCTGCCACACTGGCCGCCAGGAAGGATGCCTCTTCCTCTCCATTGTCAGCCTCAGGCTGGTCGCCTGCCGGCCTTTGGCCTTCATGACTGTCTGCATCTGCACTCTGGTCCTGGTCGAGTGCCTTGACGGCCTGGGGGCGGCCGATGACGGTTGGAGTAAGGATGCCTTCCTCAACAGCTTTGACGTCTTCCAGCTGTTTCTCGATCAGGGCACGCCAATGGCGCTGTATTAGCACAGCGGCGGCCTGCTGCCTCTGCAGCTCCAGCAACAGCCGCTTCCGAAGCGCTTCTTTCAGCACGCCACTCCTGCGATGACAATGCAGACACACCGACATGTCATGTCTCTGGTTGCGGTGCCTTTGTATGTTTGTTTGTTTGTTTGTTTGACGCTGACTTGATGAGGCTGACGTCCTTGGCCTCTTCTTGCATTTTCCCGCCTCCAAGAGAAAAGATGTTCATCAGCACGGCGCCCGCGGAGCCCCGCCTTCCTCCCTCGCCCAGCATCTGCCGGATGGCCCGCAGCTCACGGGCGTCCGTCGTGGCCTCAGCAGTGGACGGCTGGAACGACATTTCTCGCTCGTCGATGCGCTGGTTGTCGGCCAGTGGGCTTCGGTCCTCCTCATCGGACATGGACCCCCCGGCGGTGTACGGCTGGAGGATCCTCTTTCGGGGAGACGATCCCTCACTCGGGGACGTCGCGCTGCTGGCACGGAGCGCGCAGCTGGGGACGTCGCCCGCAGTGGGCGACTTGATGGAGTCATCCCCCGCCATGACGGACCAGTTGGGTGGGGCGGCCGGGGCGGTCCACTGCACGCCGTCGAAGATGACGCTCTCGTCGGCTGTCTCGGCAGGCTTGAGCTTTTTAGGCTGACGCCTTGTCCATGTGTGCTTGATGAAGTCCGGCAGTGAAGGGATGCTTTCGTGGACTTTGCTGCGAAGCTTCTCGCGTGTGTCGAGCTTGTCGCTAACTGACGACCAATCAGCCGTGCCCGTGAACTGACGAGTGAACCTGCAGTGTGGGACACCAAACTGTATCCCTGTCTGTCTGCCTGTGTGCCCATGTGTCTGTGTGACCATGATTGGATGGAGGCCCTTTTCCTGGGCATGGGCATGCCACTGACGACGGACGGCGGCTTGGACTGGTGCTCGTCACCGTGTATGCTGCTGAAGCTGCCGAAACGTGACCCACCTTCCCCACCCGGCACAGTGAGCACATGCCCTTCTACATCCTCCTGCAGCAGATCCTTCCGCACCGCCCTGCACGAGAAGGTAGAGAAAAGCCGACAGAAGGCCAGGTGCTGTCCAGGCCAGTAGGTGGCATTCACCTGAGTGTGCGAAGTTCCTGGAGATGGAGTGTGGGTTCTCTGTTTCGGCAGTGCATGTAGATGCCGCCGAAGATGCGGCAGACGAGGAAGTCGCACCACCAGGGGTGATAGCACCGACGGCCGACACAACCATTGATGCTGCGCTGCAATCTCGACCGCTGCGCATGCAGAGCAAGACCAAAGGGAATGTGAGTCTGTCTCCTGCCGTTGGTATAGGCATGAGTGTGCTTACGGCTTTGTGTCGGGTGCTGCCGCGACAACCGGCACACAGCAGACAACAAACAGGAGTGAGAACATTGGTGGATATACGCAATAAACATGTATAGGTGTCCCCACTCGAGCAGTGGATCGGTCATCCTGATTGATGACACAACCAACCGCACGGGTGGATAACGAATTCACAACACGATGATGCGGTACGCTGTGTCATGACTGACCATATGTCGAGTAAGAGTTGATCAGTGATACTGACGAACCGACAAGGAACAGCAAAGACGGTTGTGTCTCGTGTTTTGTGTGCTTACGGGTTTTTGCAGTCGAAGTAGAGAGACAGCAGCAGACAAGTGGAGTGTATGGCGATCATAATTGAGACGAAGAAGGCGGCTATGTTTTGTGTCCAAGCGGTGATGTCGGCCATCCTGGCGAGGGAATCACCCGCACCGCCCACCACCCCTGCAATGTGGCTGTCAACGATCACACTCCTGCAGACACAGAGCAAGCACTCACACACGCATCATGGCCTGGGTGTGTCACGTCAGCTGACCTGAAGAGTGAAGAGAATTCTGTGAGGTGAGTGCACTCGCAGCAGGAGGTCGTCCCATTCGACAGAGCCAAATTCACATGACAGCCTACACACACACACACCCGTTAATTCATTGGTCGACAGATTGATCCGTGCGCCACACATGTGCATGGCTGACCTTGTGTGTCCCACTGGTGCGTCGATGCGTTCCAGAAGCCGCACACCACATGCACATCGTACGCCCTCTCCGTCCCATTGACAGAGACATTGCCAGCCGCCGGCACGCTGTCAGCTGACGGCCGAGGAATGAACAGCCGGAAGGGCTCTTGCTGACCTTCACCCGCCATCAGCTGCAGGTCGCTGCCGCACTGACGGGCCGACACAGCCAAAGTGCCCTGCGCTGCATTCGTAAGAGTGTCGCTGGCCGTTAGGTCGGCCATTGGCGCCTCCTCGTCAGCGGCATAAGCATATGGGTCGTCGGCCCAGAAGGTCATCTGCACACTCTCGCGCAGCCCGCCACCATCGGCGCACACGGCCGGCGGGATGGATGGCAATGAAGGCATGTTCACGGCCACACTGGTGTCCTTGATCGTGAGTGTGGCCCCACTGGCGGTGTCTGTGCGGGCAACCTTCAGCCGCGTCTTGGCGCCCGCCACTTCGGCCGTGCCGTCGGGATGTCCGGCTGCGCGTGTGGCGAGGCTGTCGGCGAGCTGGGCTGTGGTGCCGATGATATCAGATGACAACATGTGATAGCTCTCGTTGGCAGCCGGTGTCAGCCGCCGAAGGTGTCGATCCGCCTTCGCTGTCCTGTTGAGCTGTCTGAGGAGACCGGCCGCCCCATCGAGATAATACTGAAGGCCCTGCAGCTCCTTGACGGCTTCCGCGAGAGTGTCGTCGGGCTGGGAGATGGTGTCCGCCGAGACGGCGGCGAGAGCCTTGAACGTCGCGACGCCCGCCTCGGCCGTGTCCATGTCGTCGTTCTCTGCAGATACAAGAGATGCAGACCTCGGTCAGGTGATCTTGTGGCCTTTCTACGCGCCGTACCTGTCTCATCGGCTGCCTCGACGGTAGTGGCCAATGTGACAGCTGACAAGAGAACCTCAGCTGGGCTGCTCGACACACCAACCAGGGCTGTCGACCGATCAGCAGCAGCCTGACCAGCCGCACACAGGACAGAGAAATTGGGTGCTGTCCTTGCCTGTCTGCGTGTCGTCATATACCTTTTGCAGGTTGCGCATGAGTGCCTTCACGACGGCTTTCCTTTGTGCCTTGGTCTCTTCCTGTGTGGAATTGGGCTTTGCCAGCCCGGCCATGTCCTCTTTGCGGGCCACTTTGGCGACGTTGATGGCTTTGAGGAGCCGAGAGCTGAAGTCGTCGGGAGACTCCACGGGCGGTGGGGTGGGTGGTTCCTCGCCCTCTTCACCCAGCAGACCACCGATGGTGTCCTCTGCATCCGACACGTCAACTGCATCCGGGTTCTGCAGCGAGATCGGGAGCAACACACAGACACGGGGGACAAGGCAGGTCACAGATGCAGTTGTCTGCTGTTGGTCTTGGTTGGACGAAGTCACCTTGAGAGTATCTAAGTCGTCAGTGATGCCTTCTATGCCCTCCTCTGGCAGGACGACAACCGGAGGCACAATAGCTAAAGGACACATACATTCATGGGAGCGCCAACCGGCCAATCGATGACCATCCGAGTGTCTTTCGAGCGCCTTTCCCACTTGCTCACTTGTGGGCGCCGTTGGCGGTGTTGTGCCCTCCGGCGGAATGGCTGATGGCGACGGGGCGGTGGTCTCTGGTGGAACAGCAGGGGCGGTGGTGGTCTCTGGTGGGACAGCAGGGGCGGTGGTCTCTGGTGGGGTTGGTGGTAATGTGGTCGCGGCTGGCGGGGAAGCAGTCGTCAGCGGGGGCGATGTTGTTATGAGAACTGAGAGAGGCGAGGACAAAGGGACAAGAGAGAGAAGTGGAGAGACCTCACGAAAAAGCAGGCGTTGTGCTGACAGCATGGCGATCCTGGTGTAGGGCATGTCCATCCTGATTCAACCTGGCACGTATCTGAGCACCCGTCTCCCGCTGCCGTGTTCCCATCATCGCACTGAGAACGTATATACAGCCAGCCAGCTCACCATCGGTGCTTGTGCGCGTACAGGTACATTATGTACCTCTTCGCCGCCCTTCAAGAGGCCGTCACCACAAACTGGTGCGCAGCTCCCGCCGGTTGTAGGGCATGTGTATCCTGGTTCCGTCTGGCATGTAGCCGAGCACCCGTCACCTCCCACGTCATTGCCGTCTGGACGAGGGAAGGAAGGAGAGAAGACGAACGCTTGCTGGTGTCAAGGCTTTGAATGAGTGCAAGGCTGTACCGTCACATGTCTCGGCGCCAACCAGAACAAAGTCGCCGCAGACCTCGGGCAACGGCACCTCTGACCGGTACAGAATTGCAAGCAGCTCAAAGAGGCATAGCAACCATCCCGTCTGTGTGCCTAGTTGTGTGTACCAAAGCAGTTGGCAGAGCATGAGCAGTCGAACCATGCCGAGTCATAGTCAGGTTCCGACCCTCTGTACTCCCATCCGTCAGGACCCCACTGTCACCCGAAAGACAGGAAAGTCTCTCTCTCTCTCTCTCTGTGTGTGTGTGTGTGTGTGTGTGTGCATCTGGGTTGCTACCTCCAGTGGGCCCCATTTAAGGTAACAGGCGGAATGCACCTTGTCGAATGTAAAGGCCTCACACTCTAGCAAAAAGACAGCAGAAAGAACGGTGTATCCCTCAAGAAAACGCTTTCCTCACCTGGCGTCATCCGGCATTTGGTGGCGCAAGAGTCAAACGTAAAGCCCTTCCACTGCAGGCCGATCAGGTCCCCTTGCCACAGCATCACGTCCGTTAATCTCTCCATTGTGTCACACGCTGCAATTGTTCCATTGCAGACAATGATTGAGGCTCTTCCTGGTCTTTTCTGTCCCTCTTCTGTGTGCAGGTCCCGTGTCTCACGGCGGGGTCTCAGCATGAACGTGATGGGCTCGTAAGAGGGGTTGATGGGGTTGCCCGAGAGATCGACGATATCCGAAGAGCCGTCGAGATGAAAGGTGAAATTGCCCTCGGTGAACCACAGCAAATTGTGAAGCTGAAGCTGTTCGGTCCACACACACACATAGTAGAGCACCAGAGATCCGCGTGTGCCTCCTGTGTGGGATACGCCCACCGTCAGATTGTATTTCTTTGTCGGGGCGGGTGTCAGTGGTATGTCCCATGTAGTAGGCTTGGTAATCGGCACCTCGTCAAGTTGCAGAAGCGACGGTAAGCTCGCCGTGCCGCTGCCCGACACATTTGCCCACGAGAGCGTGACATCCGAGACATCGAGATTCCTGACGGCTTCGCTGAAGTGTATCTCCGTGTGGAGGTCGATGATGTTGGGGTTCTCGTAGTTGTACCTAACAAGGCCGCCTTCCCTCCGCTTCCCAGTGGCAATGACCTTCCTCACAAAGAATATCTTGGGCGGTTTCGTATCTGCAGATCAGAGGCGAAGCCGCGAGAAATATGTCTCTCTGGTCTTTCTCCGGCTGCCGACCTGTTTTGATGCCGCATGCCCTGTAGCTGGTTATTTTATTCGGATCAGGCGTATCGGCAGGGTCTCTGTCATAGTAAAGGCGACAGGGGGATGGAGACCCGCCGCCGCCGCCCGGGATGCCCGATTGGGCGTCGTAGACAAACATTTCACAGCTGGGATTGTCCTGACACTGCCGACCGCACTGCCACCAAGAGTAGGCACTGTCGATGGCATCTTCAGCCGCCGACTTCTTCCAGCCCCATGTAGTGTCGCAGCCTGGCAGACGCACACAGAGAGACAGCCAGTACACAGACATTCATGTGTCTCGTGCCGTCGAGACCCCCGTAGATTGTGAGATTGTTCGATGGAGTGTTAGGCAGCCCGTCGCTCGTCCGGTTGAAAGCATTGCTGGGCACGTGGAGCGTGATCCATCCTGGCTGCACACCCCACAGCCTCTCCACTATCACGTTGCTGCTCGTTTTGTTGATGCCCTCGATCGCCGCGCTCCCTTCACTGACAGTTTGCCAGCTTGTCAAGTCGGAGAAGTTGTGAAATGTAAGGTCGGTGATGTCATCCGAGAAGGTCAGAGTTACAACGATCTCTCGAGAGTTGGGGTCCGGAAAGCTCGTAGCGGTTGTAATCATAACCGTTGGGAAATCGGCTGCATGGGAAGGAGAAGGGCAGCCGATCCATATTAATTTGTTTGTGCTCGATTGGTTTGTTTACTGCAGCCGCTTATTTTCTTCTCACACTGCATGCAGCCACATACACAGTATCGGTCAGCAAGCAAGCCTCCCGGCCTTTCCCATCCTCCCGTTGTTGCTCACGATGGCGCTATTGCTGTTGGCAGGCTCGCGTGATCTCAAGACCAAACGAAAAGGCTCCTCATACTTCGCGTGCCTGACCTCGACCATGCCGTGATCCTGTGTGTGGTCCCACGGCATTCTAGGCCGCCATGTCAGGTCCCACAGGCCCCTAGACGGCGCTTGCCACGCCCAATCACCAGCCGGATACCAGCCTTGGCGGTCTGACACATGCGGAGGGCGGCAACAGACAGAGGGACACTGGGTTGCGTCTCCTGTTGTCTGTGTGAGAGACCTGCTTTGGTCCCTCCTATGTCTGGGAGAAAAGCAGGTTTCTCCGAGGGATCTGCGCCATTCTGAGGGAGGGAGAGAGGGAGGGGAGGGCAAACACGACGAAAACACTCACACACAGCTAGTCTCCTCATAGGTGAGAGCTGGCTCACCCGTTTCATCTTGACCCAATACCTGACTTCCTCGTTGCCCGCCAGAATGATCTGCTCGGCCAGCCATTGGGCTTCGTAGGCGTCGTCCACAATCAGCTGCATGACATTGGCAAGCAGACAAACACATGCAGTCCACTGGCAGCGGTCCAGTGGCAGCGGCAAAGACCGACCAGGTCGCCCGCGAGTCCCGTGTGGGTGTTGTAGCAGGAGCTCTCCGCATCTGCGTAATTGTGGATTACGCCCGTGTTGATGTAATAGTACTGCATCATGAGAGCACAACAACGGCACACAGACATGGAAAAGTCCACTCCGGGATGCAGAAGCCCCTGCGCACCGAGCAAGAGCGAGGTCGCATGATCCATTCGGCAGGGAAGAGGGGCGTCCCATAGTTGCTGGCCGCGTGGCAGAGCAGCGGCAAAAGACCTGCGGGTGAAGGAAATGGAAAGAAATGCGTGCAACAATCGTCTGATGCATGATCCATGGTCATGACCGGCTGTCAGAGCAGACAAGATGGACATCGCAGTGGGGAGATCAAAGCATGCCTTCCTCTCAAACGAGAGGGATGACAGGAGAGGTAGGGGGCTGAGGGGAGAGGTGGGCCCCACTTTGAGCTCGCGATCTCTGCCCTTACAGCTCGCACGAAAGAAGGGAAGACGACTTTCACACGGCAGCTGCAGCCGCAATGAGTCTTCTACGCCACGCAGCTCCACTGCGGTCATCTGTGCGGGCCGTTCTGCCCTTCAGGTGTGTCCGTGCTTTCGCGGCGGCGGCGTCTGGCCCGGCGCCGTTCACTTATCAGGACGTGTTTGAGCAGGTGACGCCTTTGAGTGTGCCGCTCAAGAAGCTGACGGGCGATGGAGTGTCGAGGGTGAACCTGGATGGCCACAGCTACCTCCATGTGCAGCCATGGGTGCTCACACAGGTGCGCGAGTGAAGCAGTGAGTGAAGCAGTGAGGGAAGCAGTGAGTGAGTCAGTGAGTCAGTGAGTCAGTGAGTCAGCTGAGTGAGGCAGAATGAATGTTCAATCACTGATTGCTGGATTGCTCTTGATGCGTGACTGTCTGTGTGTCTGTCTGTCTGTCTGTCTGCTGAATGCTGTATATTGTACGTGTTCAGTTGACTCGTCAGGGGATGATTGACATATCTCATCTGCTGCGGCCGGGTCACCTGCAGCAGCTGGCCAACATACTCAAGGACCCAGAATCATCAGACAACGACAGGTAGGCGACTGCAGCAGTGATCAAGTCCTATCTCTCCATCGGCCTTTTTGGGTTGTGTGTGTGTGTGTGCTCAGGTTTGTTGCACTTGAGCTCTTGAAAAATGCCAACATCGCTGCTGGGCGAGTGCTGCCGGGCTGCCAGGACACCGGTCAGATCAACCTTTGAGAACCGACACGGAAGTGGTGATTGACTCGTGGTGTTCTCAAAGGTGTCTGTATGGTGTGTGCGTGGTGCAGGCACCGCCATCGTTATTGGAAAGCGCGGCTCCCGCGTCATCACCGACGACGAGGACGAGTCCCACATCAGCAAAGGCGTCTATGACGCCTACACTATGTCCAATCTCAGGTGCGCCGATCGCCGACACACAAGAGACGCAGCAGAGAGGGAGATCCAAGTATTGCTGTCTGCTGTGCGTGTGGTGGTAGATACTCTCAGGTGTCGCCCAAGGACATGTTCACGGAGGCAAACACCAAGACGAACCTGCCAGCACAGATCGAGCTGTACGCCAGCAAAGGTAACGCCTACAACTTCCTCTTCATCGCCAAGGGGGGCGGCTCGGCGAACAAGACGTTCCTTTTCCAGCAAACCAAAGTGAGTCAAGGGTGGATCGGTGACAGCTAGATAGAGAACGAGCTGTGGTGACTGTGTGCGTGCAGGCCTTGTTGAACCCTGACAGCTTGGCCATGTTTCTGGAGGAGAAGATCAAGACGATCGGGACGGCCGCATGCCCGCCCTACCACCTGGCCATCGTCATCGGTATGTGACACATCCTACAGGGCTGCCTGCTGAAATGCCACTTCGGCGTGTGTGCAGGCGGTTTGTCTGCCGAGATGACCCTCAAGACCGTCAAGATGGCCAGCTGCAGGTATGGGCAGATCTTTGTCAACACAAATGGGAGGCTATCCGTCCATTTCACTTGTCCATGTGTCTGTTTGTCTGTGTGTCTATCAGGTATTACGACGGTCTGGCCACCTCTGGCAATGAGCACGGTCGGGCATTCAGAGACCTGGAGTGGGAAGAGCGTGTGCACAAGGTCACCCACCCACCCGCCCCACCGACTTACCAAGACATCCCTCCGTCGACATCCGTATGTGTGTGATGGTGTGTATGTCAGATATGTCAGAACATGGGCATCGGTGCCCAGTTCGGCGGCAAGTACTTCTGCCATGACGTGCGGGTCATCCGGCTGCCGCGGCACGGCGCGTCCTGCCCAGTCGGCATCGGCGTGTCATGCTCGGCAGACAGACAGGCCATCGGCAAGATCACCGACGAAGGAGGTCAGTGAATATTCTGGTTGGCTGCACGCGTGGCTGATACCAACACACCGCTGTCTCCCTCTGTGTGTGTATTTGTGTGTGTGTCAGTGTTCCTTGAGCAATTGGAAGAGAACCCAGGACAGTATCTCCCTGACGTCACGGAGCAGTCTCTGGGCTCTGGTCAGTCTGCAATCCACCCATGTGTCTTCTCGCAATGCGCACTTGCAAGTGTGTGTATTTGTGCATGTAGGTGGGGAGGTGGTGCAGGTGGACCTCAACCGCCCCATGACGGAAGTCCTTGCGCAACTCAGCAAGTAAAGACAGATACACCACCCTCCCCTCCCAACACACGCAAAATCAGCCACCCATTGGCTCATTGCTTTCGTCGCTTTATGGTGGCTGGCAGGTACCCGATCAAGACGCGTCTATCGTTGACGGGCACCCTCGTTGTGGCGCGGGACATCGCCCACGCCAAACTCAACGAGCGGCTGCAGAAAGAGGGAGCGCTGCCCGACTACATCAAGAACCATCCCATCTACTATGCAGGGCCGGCCAAGACGCCTGCTGGTTATGCGTCTGGTTCGTTTGGCCCGACCACTGCTGGCCGGATGGACTCTTATGTGGGGCCATTCATGGCTGCCGGCGGGTCTATGATAACCCTTGCCAAGGGCAACAGGAGCAAGGAGGTACATTACAACGCCCTCACAAGCACGCAGGACAGAGAGCGGTGTGGTGTGATGGTTTGGTGGGTGTTGTGCAGGTGTCCAAGGCGTGCAAGCAGCATGGTGGGTTTTATCTGGGCAGCATCGGCGGCCCTGCGGCGATATTGGCGCAGAACTGCATCAAGAAGGTGGAGGTGGTGGAATACGAAGAGCTCGGCATGGAGGTGTGTATGTGTTTGCGCACACACGGCCCGGCCACGCAGAATGCCGCTCTCTCTCTCTGGGTGGAATGGATGCGATGTGTGCAGGCTGTGTGGAAAATAGAGGTGGAGAACTTCCCGGCCTTTATCGTTGTGGACGACAGGGGCAACGACTTCTTCACCAAATGGCTCGGCTGATGATCGGATGGTTCGAGGGGCGGGAGCAATTGAGAGGGGGCGTATGGGTGTATGTATGTGCAGTGTGCAGCTTCTAGTAGGGTAACAAACACAACAAACAGACAGACAGACAGACCGTGAGAGATATTGCCTGCTTTTTGCGAGGGCGGGAAGCTGTGTGTGTGTGTGGTGTCGCGACAGAGACTGACAGACTCAGATTGACATTCGGTGTGTGTCATCCATCGATTCAAAGGATGCTCGTGCAGAGAGGCAGTCCGGCCACTCACCCAGTCGGTTCATGCGGTGTATGTCCACCCAAACAGACAGACAGATAAGCAGACGCACCGCATCGACACACGAGGAAGTAAAAAAGACAGGGATTCCAACACACCACAGACACCGGATGAAGGCAGTCCAGTCGGTCGGTCCATCTCGCGGCCTCCCCTCTGCCGCCCCATTGCACGTCAGCTACTTCCGATGTCTTCGTGTGTGCCGCCGCCCAAGTCCATGTCAGTCACGTCGACGCCATCCCGCCAGCTGCAGTCATGAAACAAGAGACAGTCTCACTCTTGTGTTGGGCTCACGTGGTGTTCTCGTGCGTGTGTACCTGTGTTGATGGCCTCGTTGACCTTTGGGAGTACTGTGATGGCGTCGCCCATCTTCTTGTGGGCGATGTCGACTGCCCGCTGGAAGGCAGCAGGGCCACTGACGCCCTGCTGGGGCGCCTCGCTGGTGCGGAGGGAGATGGATGCCGACCTATCAGGCCACCTGGTCATGATGATGTATGCCGCAAAGTCGTCACCCTCCTGGTCGCCACACAGTATGACGAGCCGGTATGAAATGGTGCCGTCGTGGTAGCCGATGGTGCGGCAGCCCCAATGGGCGGCGGCTGGTCAGGCCAGCGATGTGATCAATCTCAGGAGAGGGCGGATCCCACCAGTGATACGACACCCGACACGACGACAGCCATGCCAACCTGAAAGAGCAACGAGGGAAAAGGCAGACACAACTCGACACATTGCTGTGTCGTCTTCTCTCATTTCAGTCGCTGCATACTCCTTGATGATCAGTCCTCTGCAGCTGCCATACTCGAGAGCATCGTCTGCAGACACACCCACACCCACAGCGGCAGACACCATCCATGTCAAGTTGGCTCTCCTGTGGTGGTTTGCCCTCCCATCTCTCACGTCGGCACGGGGGATCGGCCGCATCGCTGTGCACCGTCACCTCACGCACGCCCAGCTCGTCCTCCCCGTTGGCATCCCGCGTCAGCTGCATCCCCTCGCTCAGTCGGTGGCTGAAGAGGGCGTATTGCCTCATGCTGGGCGGCCGGCTGTCGACGACGGCCTTGCTGCCCACGTGCTGCAGATCGTCGCCCGTCAGCTTGATGGGCAGCTGCTGCAGTCGTCCACAGCTCTTGGCCAGCCGCAGCAGCGGCACGTTGCCCCGCCAGTCGCCCCCCGTCAGCATCAGGTAGTGCAAGCGGATCAATCGGAATGGCCGACACACATCCATCGCCCGACCCGCTGCCGCTGCAGGTGCCGACGGATCTGGGTGTAGCTGGTGACGCCGCTGAGGCCGTCGCGCTGGATGATGCTGTCGATTTGTGGGATGAGGGCGGCCGCGACGGCGCTGCCGACTGCCGGTGAGGTGCAGCAGAGGGCACTGCTGACCTTGGCGAGTGCGGTGTGGGGGTGCTGGTGGATGAGGGGGAGGAGTGTGTCGTGCATGAGGGCCTCGGGCAGGGTGTATAGCTGCCGCACGAACTCAAACCCAACCAAATGAGCCTGACAGACAACGAATGGCACGCGCAGCGCAGCATACGTCGGCCGTCATGATGTCGGCAGCACGGTGTAGCAGCTCAGCTGTCGTACCTTCTTCTGTGTCTTTGTAGCCTTAGTGGTCTCATCAGTGACGGCCTTGTCGGCAAATCGGCTGCTACGGCCCTGAAGCAAAAGAAGCGACGCGATGCAATAAGAAAGAAGATACACACACACATACGGAATACGTGGCTTCGTACCTACCTGTGCCACCGTCTCTGTCTGCGAGTCGACTGCGTCGGATGAGTGGTCAGAGAGATCCCCATTGCTGGACGACTCCTGCAGATCAGATCAGATGAGGCAGGTCAGTGGCCACAATGTCGGTGTGCGTCCATCGCATCGGTGGGTCCGATGCACGTACCTCTGCGAAGAGGGGTTCGATCCTTCTCCACCCCTCCTCGACCTCATCGTCTGGAGGGACAAATGCGAAGTTCTTGAAGTGGCCCTCCAACTGAGCCACACACACACCAGAGCATAAAAAGGAAAAGCCGGAGGGCGGATGAGTGATGCATGCGTGTGTGCGTACCAGTGCCAGTCCATTGAGTCGGCCGAGTGCACTCGAGGTGTCTGCGATGGCTCTCTCCAGCATCGACAGGTGACTCTCAACGACAGACCCCTGCACATACAGCCACAAACCACACACATACAAAAGAAGGAGGGAGTGAGCAATGACACACCATGTGATGTGTGCTCAGTCAGCCATTTGTCGACCCACTGACACACCTTGGCAGCGAGATATCTGATCGAGTCGCCCATCTGCACACACCGCACGCACGACACACATGACACGTCACACCCGCCACTGTCTGCCCACATGTCCTCTCGTCTGAGCCTGCAGCCAAGCCACCTACTTGATGGTGCAACTTCACCATGCACGCCAACAGATCAGACGACTTCTGCAAAAGGAGGCGATGCCGGCAGGTACACACGGCACACAACATCATCACTCACGAGAACCAGACAGACGAGTCCATGACGATCTTTGCTTGTGCGGCGGCACCATGGCTCACCGACTGCTCATCGTCGTGTGTGGCGCTGTGATTGACGTCATTGACTCCAAACACACCGGTACCTCCACCACCACCTGGCCAACACACACCACACCACACACAGGTTAGCCCTCCCCTCCCTCTCCCACTCAGTGAGTCAGCCCACCTGCGGCAGCAGCTGATGCCGATGTGCTGGACATACCGCCGCCCGCTGTGCTCACGGCAGCCCACACGACGCCTGAAGACCACCACACACACAGTGGCGCAGTGAGTGTGCCGTTCACACGTCTGTCTGTCTGTCTGTCTGTCTGTCATCTGTCGTGCTGTGCTTACCGGTGAGAGGGCAGCGAACGTCCGACAAGCAAATCAGTCAGCCGATGAGTCAATGAGCCAATCAGTCACAACGCCGCGCAGCACTCCGCCAACGGGAGGGCTCACGACGAACACGGCAGAGGTGCGATGAGATTTCTGTCGTGCGGGACAGAGAGGGAGTCCTCTGAGCGATGGCCTCGTCTGCCTGACGCCAAAAGCCGCAGAATGCGCCTCCCCTCTTTGAGCTCGCGTGATCGACCCCCTTCCAGAGGAGAAGTCGACGGCTTCGCTTTTGAGCGCAGCCGCTGGCGTGCCGTTTGTGTGAGAGGACAGACCTCCGGTTGGCGGAAACTGTCGTGTTCCAGTGAGTGCAGATCTCGTCCTATCGCAAGAGAGAAGGCTTGAAGCACCGACACGGCGATGAAGAGTGCTGATCTCTCTCGCGAGATACCGACACGGCGATGCACCGACAGCCGCCTGCGGGACAGATCAGCCGTGCGCGTCTGTGCTGTGTGGTCGTGTGCTGTTCTGCTCTCACCTGTGGATGAGTCATTTGCCCCGAAGAGCTCGACGATGCCATCGTTGCGATGAAGAGGCTTGAGAGACACGGCGATGAAGAGGCTTGGTGTCATCGCCGCATCAAGAGAGATCGGCTTGAGTGTCGTGTTCCCGCGAGCCACAAAGGCCGCAGGATGTTTGAAGCTCGCGAGAGAGATCGAATCGATGCTGGAGAAGGGGACGTCGCTTTGAGGACACCTCTGATCTGTGTTAGGGTCATGGGGAGACACAGGAAGCGAGCCAGAAGTGGATCGAAGTAGATCGAAATAGAGTCTCTGTTTGGAGGAAGAGTGGGGCCCGGTAGCTTGCAAACGGCTTGACTCAAAAAAAGCCGGTGACGTGCCGTTTGTGTGAGTGGAGAGATCTCCAGTCGGCGGAAACTGTCGTCTTCGAGTGACTGGAAATCTCCGCCACTGCTGCATCATCACAACGATGGCATCGTCGAGCTCATCTGGCCATAACACTCATCCACCGGTGAGCACAGAGAGTACAGAGAGCACAAAGGCCGCACAGCACATCGTGACTGACTGCTGCCTCCCTGTTTGGTCGCCCGCTGCCCACCGGCCCTCCTCAACGCCTTCGTCGAGCAGCATAGTCTCGGAGATGAGGCGCTCCAGTTGCTGTCGGACGAGGCCATCAAACAGCGCATCGACCGACTGCTGCGCGAGCAACAGATCGACGGCGTGCTGACGTATGACCACAACACCAACACCACCCAGCAGCAGCAGCAGGGAGGGGCCGGGCAGCAGCAGCTGACCCAACGGGGGTTTCTGGAGAGCCTGTGGTGGGTGCTGGTCAAGGGCGGGCAGTGGGCGGGCAACAAGCCGATCCTGCGCCTGGCCAGGAGCAGTGGCCGTCTGGCGTCCCTCCCACTCATCATCACATCGGCTGACGTGCAGCAGGTGACGGCCGACAAGGACCTCTACCTCAGCCGCCCAGAGGCCATCCGCCAGTACAGCCTCTTCAGCCACCGACTGGGCGACAATATGCAGCTGACGCGCAATGCCGACGGGCGGGACGAGCTGGGCGAGTGGGACGTGGTGGTGGACACACAGCAGACGGTGCCGGCCAGATATCGATTCGATGCGGCCGATCCCCCGTGCCAACACTGCAAGAGAGAGAGGGCACAGCACCACAGGAGAGGCAACTTGACATGGATGGTGTCTGCCGCTGTGTGTCTGTGTCTGCAGATTCGGTTTACAAGTCTGGTAACCGGCATGGCAGCTTCCGTGAGATGGTCATCAACATGTGAGCAGCGACTCAAATGGGAGAACACGACACAGCAATCTGGCGTGTTGTCTGCCTTTTGCCTCGCTGCTCTTTCAGGTTGGCATTGCCGTCGTCGTCGCATTTGGTGTCGTATCGGACAGGCACTCCGCCCTCTGTTGTGTGTAACCGCATCGGTGACCTGATCCGCCAGCAGCCGCCCGTGTGGGGCTGCCGCACCATCGACTACAAAGACTACTACGACCACCACTCATACCGACTCGTCATACTGTGTGGCGACAGGGAGGGCGACGAATTCATGGCATACATCAGGATGATAAGGTGGCGTGATGAGGAGGCGTGATGAGGAGGCATTCTTCTCCCTCCGCACCAGCGAGGCGCCCCAGCCGGGCGGCAGCGGCCCTGCTGCCTTCCAGCGGGCAGTCGACATCGCCCACAACAAGATGGGCGACGCTGTGCGGCGGCTACTGCCAAACATCTGACATTGCAATAGATACAGGTACGAAGACGACACATGAGGGGAGGGGGAAGTCTGTCCACGTCTGCTCTCCCCTCCCTCACCTTGTTTGGTGTATCCGCATCAGGCACCTCACCGTCTGTCTGTCTGTCTGTCTGTCGGTGCTGCGATGCGTCGCGAGCCGGCTGGTCGGATGGGAGGGTGGGGAGGGTGGCGGGACATATCGATGTGCGTGGGGGTTGGGCAATGGGGGCTGCTGAGCGCATGTGGGTGTTTGCTGCTTTTAAATCCTCGATTGACCCATCTGACCCTGACCCCCGCAGCGGCGGCCGGGGGCGGCTGGGTGACTTGAATCGCCTGGCGGCCAGATTCGACGCCTTCATGTGCACGTCTGATGGCTGGTGGGCGTCTGCTGCGTCTGACTCTCGACCGACCTTTCTGAGTCTCCTCTTTCTCCCTCTCCCTCTCCCTCTCCCTCTCTGTCTGTATCCAGTTTTGAGATGTTTGTGTGCGTTATGTGACATACTTGAGATTTGTGATGCCACGATTCAAACCACACACATTGCTCGTCTCGGCCCGCCTGTGCCACGCACACAAACAAATGTCTGCTGCCTCCCTCTCACTTCTCGACTCGACTCGGCTCGCAACACATGGTCGATCTCTGTGCACAGCACACATCAGTGCACACACATGACATCACATGACATGACAGCCACACGCACTCCCGCACCCAACGCCACACCAAAGTCTAATCAATGTGTGGCTGGCAGAGGAAAACCAGAAGTAATGTGAGACCGCCGCGCCCTCAGAAGAAATGGATAGAGGGAGGGAGGGAAGGGCCGTCAAGAGGGCATCATCCCCAATGCCTCGCACGAAAAAACATAGACGCCACACAACCACACAAGACATCACCACCATGGCGCATGCAGCACTGGCCTCTTCTCCATCGATCTTTCTCCCGCCGCGTGTGTGTATGGGAGCAGAAAGTAAAGAAGGGAAAAGAAGAGATTAAACAGTCAAAACCTAAGCCGCCTCGCTGCTCCCCGTTTCCCTCCTCTCTCAGTCAGTCAGTCGGCCTTTTCCAGTTCGGTGAGCCTCTTCTCGATGAGCGCCTGCCTCTTGGCCACATCCTTGACCAGCACCGACAGCTCCAGGTTGGCATCCCACATGTGGAAGTAAAACACGTAAAACCCGACAGCACTCGACACTATCACACCCGACAGGAACGACCTCAGCCGGGCGAATGGCCCCGGCTCGCGGCGCACCACTGGTGCTGGCTTGGGCGTCGGCCCTTTGGCTGGGGCTGCTGCAGAGGGCCGGGGAGGGGGAGGGGGAGCAGCCTGCATCGTCAATGGCATACCCACACAACACACGGACACATGGAGGCTTGTTACGACGCCTGGTGTGCAGTGGTTGGGCTGACCTTTACTTTGTCGACCTCCGCTTTCTTGGCCTCTGCAGCAGGGGCTGCTGCTGCTGGTGCTGCCGGTTGGGCCTTGGCAGTCGTCTTGTCATCCTTCTTGTCCGCCCCTCCCGCAGCTGCCGTCGCTGCTGGGTTGCTCTTGGCTGCCTCTGTTTCCTTGGATGACGTCCGCCTGGAAGGCCAAATGCCCAGTGAGAAGGCGGCCGACTGCTGTGGCAGACAGGGCGGTGGGTGGGAGAGGGGCAAGATCTTGGAGCCGATGAGTGTGAGCCGCCGATGCATCTGGGTGTTGAAGATCTTCGGCGTGGGCTTCACAGGCTGGTCCTGAGAGGCGACGTTCCGCCTCTTCCCTCCCTTCCACTCTCTTTTGCGAGCTTCGCATTCTTCCTTTTCAAGCTCGCGTCACGAGAGCTGTCGTTCTCGAAGATCTTGGTATCAGGATGGCTGACACTTGCTCCGGCAAGGCGTGCAACTGCCTTGCTGTCAGAGAGGAACGAGCCAACAAGCTGCTGGAGGAGATACGTGGCCGACAGAAGGTGCGAGGCGGTCTGATGCATAAGGACGAACTCCTTTCCCCTCCCCATGCCTTTATTCTGTCCCTTCATGCAGATCAACTGCGAGGCCATCGAGCGCATTGACCAGAAGAAGGCAGCGAACGCATCTGTGGTTGTGGGTCAGAAGGCCGACATCAGCTTCAGCAACGGCGCGTTCCAAGCGACATGAAACAACGCCACCTCACCAGTGGCCACACTCATCGACGGTCACGTGGTCGAGGCCAAGCTCACCGTCATCGCGGAGGATCCCTTCAAGGACAACATCTCGTACGAGTCCAAGACCTACGCCGACCTCAAGAGGCTCAACACGGCGCTGCTGTCGGCGTCTGAGCACTGGATCTTGTGCGTGGGGAGCAGCAAATGTCTGGAGGTGAGGTGACCGACCAAATGCACACAACGGGCCAGATCGCCAACATCCTCTTGTTTCGTCCCTCGCTCCGTGTGTGAGCAGGTACTGGGCAAGTTCAAGGAGAACATCGACACCATCCACTGCGAGCTGGGCAAGCTCGAGACGCTGACCATCGACCAGAAGGTGGACGCCCGCAAGAAGCAGGTGGAGGACAAGATCAAGGCACTCACAAAGGAGGTGGCATCCCTTCGCCGCCTGTTTTTCGAGTCCGACAAGGGGAGATTCATCTGCACTAGCGGCCGCGGGTGTGCTGTGACATCCATCTCTTGCGGCGGGTGCGGCAATTACAGCTGCAACGTGGATAGCTCCGTCATGAATAAGATAGGGGAGAAGGGCCTGGCTGGGTGGAACTGTCCGTCCTGCGGACGCTCGTACTGGCACTGTGGGCCGTGCCGGCAGAAGTCTAGCTATTGGGCTCAGGTCAGGGTTGAGGGTGGCTTCTCAGGCTGGTCGGGGAGCAGCACCTCGAGCTCTGTTCTCATGGAGTGAGAGGGAATGCCTGCCTGCACTCATCGTGTGTGTCAGATGCTCGCTCGGCTGCGCCAATTGGGCTGCGCTTTTCTGACCTCTTGTGTGTCTGTGAATGTCTGTGCGTATGTACGTGTTCTGCATGTATGGGTATGTCTGTGCGTGCGTGTGTACATGTGTGTGCTTGCGTGTCTGTCTGTGTTTCTAGTCTGCGTATGTGAGTGGGGAGGGAGGGTCGTTTCTCGACGGTGCTCGTTCCTTTTGCTATTGCTTTATCAAACCTATGCAACTAAAGTCCATGCATTCTATCGGTTGCGCCCTCCTTCCCCTCTCTCCCCTCCGGCTGCGAGCTTAGCTTTGCGAGAGGCGCAGATCTGTGCCCTTCTCGCAACCAGGCTGGGAGAGGACGTCAACGCGGTCGTAATACGCTGACTTTCTGTCTGATTGATTTGATTCATCCATGCCATCATGGCGGACTGGACGCACGAGATGCTGAGGTACGCCTTCAGCTGGAACGAAGACGCCGCACACAAAGCCCTCCGCTCCGTCGTCGCCGACCCGCTCCTTCACCATCACCATCAGCAGCAGCAGCAGTGGAACGCCACTTTGCTCGACACCATCTTGCTGACCATCCTGACAGAGCGGGATGAGATCCTCCGCACCAGCGCGCTGCTCTTCCTAGAGGAGCATGCCTCGGCGCTCATCCAGGACTTTTCGCGGCTGAACAAGGTGTTCTCTGTGATAGACAACCTCATCAGCGCCCCCACAGCCGCGGCGGAGCACCACACCCACGTGGCTCTGGCGGTGTCGTATGGGCTGAAGGCTCAGGCGCTGGTGACCTACACCACGCTGCTGCTCGACATGAACTGCTTTGAGGCACAGCCACAGGTGGGCGACAAGCGCCTCGGGGGCTGATGGGATCTCTCTCTCTCTCTCCGTGTGTGTGTGTGTGTGTAGGTCTTTGACCAGTTCGTCGACCTGCTGTGCGGCGTGGTCAAGAATATCAACCGCCCCGCTGACAGGGTCCTCCGGGCTTACGCCTGCGAGTGCCTCCATCAGCTCGAGCTCGCTCACCCAGGGCTGCTTTACCCCCTTCTAGGGCCAGATTGGCACGCAGGCTCGGCCTACACGGCCACGGTGCGCACCACACAGCCGCCGCCGCCCTCTTCGCACCGGCAGCAGCTGCAGCTGGGCGCCCTTGTGGCTGACGAGATGCTGCACGTCAACGAGGCCTACGCGCGGCTTTTCTTTACGACTGTGCTGCACCTCACACAGCAGGTGACACACACACAGACATACACACACACACGGATGGATGGATGGATGTGTGTGTGTGTGTGCAGCTTGTGCAGGAGATCGTCGCCCGCGGCCCTCTCCCCCTCCAGTCCTCGACCACCATCACCAGCACCAACAATGATACCCCCTTCAGCGCTGCATCCTCAGTGGCCATGGCACCCATGCTCGCCCCCACCAGGCAGGACGCCGCCGGGCTGCCGGCCATGCCGCCAATGCCGGCATTCGCTTCTCTGGATGACGTGGAGAGAGAGAGGGAGAGGGAGAGGGAGCCGTCATCTCAGGCGCCTCAGTTCCCGGCCCCTCCACAGCCAATCCCCCACACACCAAGTGGTGAGGGATGCAGTGTGGGTCTATTCTGTTTGTATGTGTGTAACTGCCATGCAGCATCAGCACCGAGCGGCAGCACTGACAACGGCCTCAGTAATGGCACCGGTAATGGTGCGGGGGTCGGTGTGTCGTCGCTGCCTCTGCCGCCGTACGACCTTCCCGAGGGCATGTCGCCCCCCCGGCTGCCGCGGAAGCTGGTCCGGACACTCATGCGGGCCATCAGTCTGGTGCTCGAGACCATGCCCACCTACAGCGAGTGGACCAAGCTCTATGTCGCCGAACGCCTTTCTCTCTTCATTCGGTAAGCTTATACCGCGTGTGTGGGTGTGGGTGTGGGTATGGGTGTGGGTGTGGTCGAAGAGCTGACGGTGTGGTTGGGCGCATAGGCTGTTGGCTTTGCCGTGCCGAGTGGTGCTGCACCATTTCGAGCCGCTGCTGGACTCGCTGGGGGTTCCGCTGATCCACGCGGTGCTGGCCGTTGTGGCGCAATTCCAAACAGAGGGGCAGATACCAGACGTACGTGCGCCTCCAACACACCATGGGCAGTGTGGTTGGTTGGTTGCTTTGTGTGTGTGGCTGATCAGGAGACGTTGGAGGCGATCTTTGCGCGTCTGCTGTCGGTCATTCAGAATACCGCCGTAGAGCCGTGCTTCCGACTGCTGGCCGTCAGGTCTGTCTGTCAGGGAAGGCACTGAACCCCCCACCCCCAGATGCATGTGTGTGCAATGTGTGTGTGTGTGTGCAGGTGGCTGATATCTCTGGCGTGTTACTCGCCGATGGACTCGATCCTCTTCCAATACACTTCGGAGCTCTGCCCCAAGTGGCATGACCCACTGGGTAAGTACCACACACCGCCCCATACACAGAGAGATGTGTATGTGCGTCTCTCTCTCTGTGTGTGTGTGTGTGTGTGTAGATCTGAAGGAGCTGAAGCTGCAGTCGCTGCTGTGGTGTTTCGAGCGCACCGGGCGCATCCCCTGCAATCTGCTGTGCGTCCTCGACTCACTCTCGGAGTTCAGGTACTGCATCCGGCCCGTAGGGGCACACGCTGTCGTCTTCCGCTTCCTGGTATGGTAGGCGGGACTGACTTTTGGGTGCGGTGTGTGGGTGTGGGTATTGGAGGGGGGATCTGTGTGTGTGTGTGTGTGTGTGTGTCAGCTGCGTGTGTTGCTGAGGTTCGCGGCGCACATTGACCGGCTGGGGCTGGAGAGCTACCTGTGCGACCTGCTGAGGTATACCACTCACTGCAGTCAGTCATGTGTGTGGGTGTATGTTTGTGTCTTTTGTGTGCCCCCCCGCAGGTCTCACCCCCATTTGCTGCCGTCGGTGCTGGCCATGGTCAGAAGGTGCCAAACACCGCCACACAAGGTCACACAGAGAGAGGGAGAGAGAGAGAGAGGGAGAGGGAGAGAGGCGCACACCACCACACACGTGCACAAGACGCCTTGTGTATTGTGTTGGCTTGGCCACGTCGAGCAGGGCCAAGCAGTGGGTTACAAGATCCTGCGCAGCCTGGGCGACTTCGTCAGCACCCTCGAGCCGCCCTCGCGCATCCCGCACTACTTCGCCCTCCTCGTGACTCTCGGTGGGTCTCTGTCTGTGCGTCTGCCGCACACTGCCAGTGTGTGTGTGTGTGTGTGTGCAGCCCAGACGGAGAGCATCGACCCTGGCTATGTGCTGACGGCGCTGCGTCGGGTGGTGATGAGTCCTGCGGTGCAGGGGTCGTGGAGCGTGGGGGTGCGCGTCATCGTCGTGTGCAGACAGGTGGGCAATGAGGGAGGGAGGGAGAGAGAGAGGGAGGGAAAGCATCACGGGCATTGTGTGGTCTGTGTGTGTGTGTGTGTGTGTTTGTGTGTAAAGGTGATGCTGTACCACCCCCAGCGGGCCATCTACACGCCCATGACCAGGCTGCTCGACTACCTAGCCACCTACCACGTGTGTGTGGGTATATGTGTGTGTGGGGGGGGAGATACCCCCTCCCTCTCTGTCTGTGTGTATGGCTACATATGTGTGTGTGTGTGTGTGTGTGGCCTATGGCAGCCTGACGTGGATATGAGGGACCGTGCGCTGCTCTACATGACCCTACTCACCCACACCGGCAGCGCTGCGCTCGGTGAGACACACACACACACACACACACACACAAGAGGAAGAGACCTACATTCACCTCCCCCCCTCTCTCTGTGTGCCTATTGGGCGCAGGCCGTGTGCTGCGTCAGGATGCCAAGGTGCCGGACCAGCTGGCGCAGCACCTGACCCCAGTCATCCCCCGGACAGTCCGGCTACTCGACGGCCCCCTGCCGTTCCTCACCCTCTTCAAGTCACTCGACGAGCGGCGCACTCTCGGGCTGCACGACGGCGGACACGCCGTCTTCAGACTGCCCACACATCTGCCCACTCAGGTCGGTCAGTCAGTGTGGGTGTCTCTGCCGCCCCTGTGTGGGCGGATGTGTGTGTGTGTGTGTGTGTGGTGTCAGGCGGGAGACATAGCTCTCCATGAGAGGTGGGGCGAGCGGCCTGAAGACGACTGGCGACCGACGGAGATGATGGATGTCGTGCACATGTCGCCCACACCCACACCCACACCCACACCCATCGCCCCCCCATCGCTGTCAAGAGAGGCCGTGAGCGCCGCTCTCAAGGCGTATCTCGCCTTTGTCGAGTCGGCCCCCTCACTCATCCGGCTGCCCTTCGTCCTGAGATACAAACGAGGCACCGCCAAGGGCAGCGGCAGCAACAAGCTGGGCAGCCTGCTAGAAGGGTCGGTGTGCCTGTCGTCTCCAGCATCAGCCCCCTCCCCCGCAGCGTCGTTCCCTCGGCAGATCTACGCGCTGGAGATGTCCTTCTCGGCGTCGAGCAACTTTGTGCCCATCGCGCCAATAAGAATCCCGTACCTCAGCGACGGCGAGGGGACTGGGGACTCTGAGCGGTTTCCCAGCATGTTTAAGCTGCTGCTGAGGTGAGTGAGAGTGGGTGTGGGTGTGTGGGTGTGGTGGCTCATGTATGTGTGTGTGGGGGCATCGTGCAGGCTGCAGCCGATCGCCCCGGTCCCGACGTCCTTCAACGTGAGCATCGCCTTCAACGACGCCGAGGTAGGTACCATTGACACACACACACACACACACACAGGAGCGGATGGATCTGTATGTGTGTATAGGGTCAGACTTACACGGGTCACTTGGAAGCCTTCTTCGTCACCTTCCAGGACATGTGCCTCCCGCCACGGGCACCGCCGCAGCTCTGGGCAGCCTTCTTCGAGGCGCTCTGGACGGCACAGCACATGTGCAGATCCGTTAAGGTGCGTGCGGCAGAGCCACCACACCACACACACGGAATGCTCGTGTGACTGTGGTGTGGTGTATTAGGTGTTGGAGATGTCGCGGGAGAGAGTGGTTCGGCTGATCGGGTTGACGTTGGGGCCGTTTGTGGTGCCGTCAAGGGTGAGGGTGGAGAGGGAGGACTTCGACTTCGAACAGGTCAGCCACGCCTAAACCCAACAAGCCACACACCCCATGTGTGTGTGTGTGTTTGTGTGTGTGTGTGAAATGCAGGAGGAGTGTTTCGAGTCGCCGGCAAGCCGTCACCATGACCACCAGCAGCAGCACCACCAGCAGGATGGTCGACCCTCGCCCACCCCTCCGCCCCTCTCCCCACCCACAGCCACCCACTTTGTCTACAGCTACGACGACACGGACAGAGACACCCTTGACATCTCACCTTCAGCAGCAACAGCAGCAGCAGCAGCAGTATCAGCAGCAGCTGGAGGGAGCAGTGGTGGTGGTTGTGGTGTGGTTACGGAGACGGTGTGTGTGATGGTGTTTGTGCCGCCGCGGCACCACCTGCTGATGCGATTCACCCTCTCACACATGACCTGCGTCGTCAGAATCGCCACCGACAGGTGGGAGCGACGGGTCGGTGCGTTCGGTGGCATACGTCCATCTCTCTCTGTGTGTGTCTGTGTGTGTGTGTGTGTTTGTGTCTTATAGGTATCATTTGCTGTCGCACATGGACGGTTTCTTCGCCTCGTGGGGCGACATGGTCGACAGCGATGGATGAAGTGTTGTGTGGCGTGGCGTGGCGGGGTGTGGTTTATCGGTTGTCGGTATACACACATAGTCATCATGGTGATGGCTTTATTGACAGAATGCGACACACAATCACTCACTCATTCACTCATGAGATGGATCAAGGCACCTAGTCAAGTCAGTCGGTGTCTGGTGGTGGGGGCAGGTTCTGGTCGATAGTCTTGAGCAGCACTGGGGCGTTGGCGCCCTTGACCTCGGCAACCAAACTGCCCTCCTGCACACACACACGCACACACATGGATGGATGGATGGATGGACAGAGACATAGACAGACAGTGACTGACCCTGTAAAGGAGAAATGTCGGCTGGGACGTGCCTTCATACTTCTCAAAGTCGCCAATGGTCGCTGCACACACCTGACAGAGACACACACACACACACACAGAGAGAGAGAGAGAGAGATGGAGAGAACGTCTCGTCTCCCCGCTCCGCCTCACTCAACTCACCTGTAGGATGTTGACCCGCTCTTCAAAGAAGTCGACATTGATGGACAAAGACTTGAAGAGCGGCATCATCTGGTTGCACGGGCCGCACCACTGGGTGTACACATCAACAACTGACACACACACACACACTCGCATGGCGTCCGTCAAGGATGAGCGTCTCCGACCCATCCACACACATGCACTGCACACAGCCAAACAGCTCCCTCACTGTGCAGCCTGGGGTCTTCATTGGAGAAGACGATGGACTTGAACGTCTCCTCGTCGGATACGCTGCTCACTATCTTCGGAGGCATCCTTGAAGATATATGTGCCCCCGACCTCGTATATTAGCACAAGATGCCTTGAAAGAAGCGTCACTGGCAGGTGACTCGGGCTTTTCATGCCCCCAGGGCCCCACCGCGAGCTTACGACACACGGCTCCAGGGGGCAATTTGATAGGTGCCAGAGGGTTGCTGTCGCCGTCCACGTTCGATTCGTCTTTTGCAAGCTCGCCTGCAGGAATTGATGAGCCAGCAGAGGGAGATGGATCATGATGTTGGAGGTTTGATGGCCTCGGATGGCCAGTTATGGCGTGTCTGTGTGTGGCCGCCTTCCAGGCATCTCTGTCGCCGGGATCTCGCTCATTCAGGGGAGGCAAACAATAGCAAACAAAGATCCATGCAGCACAGTTGACTCATTGCTCCCTTACAGTTGACTCATTGTGGGCTCTGTTATGACTACTTAACAGGGATGACCATTCATTCAAGTTGTCACCTCAGCAATTCACCCACCCCACCAGCCCCCACAACTCCTTTCGATGTGTTTATCTACTTGTGGCCCCTCTTGCCCAGATTGAGGAATGCCCGCGTGGGCTCGTCCACGACGTAGTGAGCAAACACGGAAAACACCGCCAGCGCCGCCGTGAAGGTGAGGTTTCTGGCCAGAGGATTCTCCAGCATCCAGGGGCCCACGAACCTCTGACCCGCCTGAACACACACACACACACATGCACAGAGAGAGAGAGAGAGAGAGAACCAAAGTCGTGCTGTGTGTCTCTCCGAGGTCTGCGTGTTGGGGATTGTGTGTCGTGTGTCATGTGTGTTTTGTGTGTGTGTGGCTTTTTTACGGCGAAAACGGGGTACTGGCAGATGTAGATGGGCCAAGCAAGGTTTTCCGTCCACACGAGCGCGGGATGGGTCATGAGCCTTGCCAGGGGGTCGAGGCCGATGGCGAGTGAGTAGATGAGGAGGGTCCACAGGGGGTACAGAACGTACCACACCAGGTTGTAGCCCAGCTCCGAGGTGATCTCTAGCGTGAAGTAGATGGAAAAGGCTATCGCGTAGCTCAATATGACGCCGATTTTGAAGACAAACGACACCTATGCCACACACACAGGCAGACACACACACACACACACAGACATTGCACACAGGCTTGTCCTGTCTTGTCACTTTGGTTGGGTCGATTTCCAGTTTCTTTGTGTCGGGGTTGTAAAAGTTCTCTGCGAAGATGCGCGCGACGCCCATGCCGAGGACGCACATGGGGACAAAGTGCAGCGGGTAGAGGTTGAAGAACATGTAACCCCACCGCCACGAGGCGCGGTCACAAAACCCTGTGACCCGATCCAAACACACAAACACAGACAGACAAACGAAACAAACCGAGCCGAACAAGACAAGTGCCTCCATGTCTCTCCCCCTCTCCCTCCCTCCCTCCCTCCATCCCTCCCTCCCTCTCCCTCTGTCTTGGTACCTGACCTGGCCACACAATGCAGGCTGCCATGATAGCATAAAGGCCCCACCGGTTGACCCTGGTCACTCCAGCATACAGCGGCTTGAAGAGCAGGTAGAAGGCGAACAACACGCTGAGGAACCAGGAGGGGCTGTTGAAGGGGATGTCCTCTAGGCCGAGGTCCCACCGCCAGACGTGTACGAGAAGGACCATGGAGGGGAGGAAGGCGAGGTCCGACCAGGGGGGCGCGGGGACGTTCCAGACGCCCAGAAGGAGGGAGAAGACGTACATGGGGTAGATGCCCTAATGTCTCGGAGTAGAAGGCAGTGAAGGCAGTGAAGGCAGTGAACGTAGTGCCGTACCTTCATGCGGTGGAATATAAACATCAAGTAACCCTCCTGCACACACACACATACAAAAACAGAGAGAGAGAGAGAGAGAGTGCGGCATTGCCCCCGACTGTGCCGGCACTGCACAGAGAGACACACTCATCGCAGCCCACACCACACCTGATCGTTCTTCTGCGGGTCCTTTGCCGTGAGTCGTGTGTAGGTGAGCACAAAGCCCGACAGGACATAGAAGAAGTACACCCAGGTGTAGCCCCAGTGAGACGGCCGCTGAAACTGGTAGAAATGATACCTGCAGTGCACGCACCGCGACATGCACAAACACGCCATGGCCATGCAGGCAGACAACATTCATTCGGTGGCTCCCATGGCTTCAGTAACTTACCACACGATGATCCATGACGCGAAGAAGCGCGGAAACCCGAAAGCGGTGAGATATGTGGGGCGGGTCAGCACTGCACTGCTGGTGGCTGCAGTCGGCGGGCCATCTGCGGCCTTCAGGGGGGCCTCCTCGGAGACGTCGGGCGCCTCGACGTCCTCTTGCTGCTGCTGCAGCAGCTGCTGGCCGCTGTTGTTTTCCCCCATGAGGCCCATCTCAATGGTGTTGCCATTGCTGTTGCTGCTGCTCCCCTGATCCATAGTGGCACCGAGAGGTGGATTTGGAGACGCCCCCACCCCTAGCCCCCGCCGAGTGCGAGCTTAGCTTTGCGAGCTTCTTTGACACACTCCTTTTCTGGCTTCTTTCCTCGCCCGAGGTTTTCCCTGAATCACTGCCTACCCCCCTGTGCCTCCCTCCAAGAAATCTGGCGAGATCATCGCATTCATTGTCCCTCTCAGCGTGTTCGCGTGAGAGGGCATTTTTCGTCTTGGTGGCTGCCTTGCCGCCTGCGTGTCGGTGTATGGGTGCGGGGGTTGCTTTCGGTGCGGGCGCTGCTGGGTGACTGACTGACTGACTGACTGGCTGAGAGAGAGTGACACGTCGGTCGGGAGGGAGTGCGGTGCGAGGGATGGGCGCGATGAGCCACCGGGGGCTGGCGGGGTGGTCGATTTGCCGGTGGAAGGCGGGGCTTGTGGAGTGGCTGCAGCGGGGGTTTCGAAGATATGCTCTTTTTGTGTACGACCGCCCATGGCCGGTGAGGGAGGGTGGAGAGCATTCAAGCATCAGAGGGGAGGGAGGGGCATCAGCTCAGCTGTTTCCCTTCTCTCTCTGTGTGTGGCTGTGTGTGTGTGGTGCAGTTCATTTTGGTGCCGCTGCTGTGCTGCTTCAGTGTGGTTTATTTTATCCTCGCCCGCGACCCTGTGACAGAGGCCGAGGCGCTATACGCAAGACACGACACACAATCAGCACAGGTACAGTACCCACCCACACCCACATGCGACTCCACACAGAAGGGGGAGAAAAGAGATCTATCGGCTTTTTCTGTCCATCCGTATTTCAGAACCGTGCGACGTACCTAGCAACGTTCGGCTCCCTCCCTCCCCGGCAGTCCTACCTCGTGGCCATCGGCGACCCCGCCAGGCGGCCCAACATGCTCCAGAGGGACGCCCTGCGGCGGTTCAGAGCGCTCGATGAGGAGCTCCGGAGCATGAAGGTCGATGATGGCCGGGGGCTGAAGTTCGTGTGGGCGGACATCTGCCAGGAGGACGGCGACGGCCGCTGCGGGATGGAGAACGTCTTGCAGATGTATCATGACGACAGGTGGGTGTCTGGGTGTGCCGCGGTGTCCATCCATCCATCCATCTGTGTGTGTGTGTGTCAGCATGTTCGGTTCGCCGTATGTGCTGCGGTACCCGCGTCATGTGTCGCGGCGCGATGGGATGTTCCGGGTGTGGCAGGACGATATGCTGATGGAGAATATCACCACAGCCACCAACACACAGGGAGAGAAATACGTTCAGGCTGCCACAGGTATGCACACTCATACCCACACGCTTTTGGATGGAAAATGCACCTCTCTCTCTCTCTCTCTGTGTGTGTGTGTGTGTGTGTATGTGTGTGCGCGTGTGTGTGTGTCTGTGCAGCGCTGTTATTCCGGTACAGCTGCTCCGGCGAGCCGTCGAAGCTGCAGGCCTGTCTGCAGTGGGAAGAGCGGTTCATCGAGAAGGCGCACCAGCTGCACATCCCCGACGTCACCATAGTCGTCAACGCAGCGCGCTCAATCGGTCAGTGACTCAGATAGACAGACAGAGAGTCCCTCCCTCCCCACACACACCACACCGCACCGCCCACCATCCCATCGTTCATGTGTGTGCAGACGACGAGCTGGCGGCCAGCACGTCACTCGACATGGGTCACCTGATCAAGTTGGGTTTGGCCGGACTCATGATCTTCGCCTACGCCGCGATGGTCAGCTTCTCCACCGACCTCTCCAAGTGCAAGTCCATCCCAGCACTGTGTGGGTGCGCGGCGGCTGGCCTGGGCTATCTTGCCGGTGCTGGGCTGTGTCACTTGTGTGGGCTGATGCACGTGCCGCCCGCAGAAGCAACGCCGTTTCTCGTTATGGGTGGGTGGGCGGCGGGCGGGCGCGGTGGGAGAGAGAAAAGGGCGAGAAGAGTGTGTGTGTGTGTGTGTGTAGGAATCGGTGTGGATGACATGTTTGTGATGATGAACTCGTACAGCCTGGCCTTCAAGGCCACTTCTGCCCGGGAGAGATGCGCTATCGCACTCGAAGACTGCGGTCAGCTCGCCAGACACATAACGACACACACACCGACACGAAGACACCTCAACTCTCTCCCTCTGTATGTGTGTGTGTGTGTGTGTCATGTGTGTCAGGCGTGTCGATCACCATCACGACCCTCACCAACCTCGTGGCCTTCGCTATCGGCGTCGCCAGCCCCTATCAGGGCATCCAGAACTTCGCCCTCGTCACGGCTGCAGGGCTGGCAATGGTCGGTCAGCCATTGAGGACGACAGTGGATGGGCAATCCACACACCACACCATTGTGTGTGTGTGTGTGTGTGTCTCAGGGGTATGTGATGGCCTTAACATTCTTCCTCGGTTTTCTGTGTCTGGATGCGCGGCGAGAGGAGGCCAAGCAGCGGCACCTGCTGGCGGGGTATGCCGACATACTGCCGTTCAAGATCACCGGTATTCCCCGCATCACGCCCATACGCAGCCACAGACACAAGGTCAACAGCCACAGCCACAGCCACGCGCCGCCCGACGCACCGACCACCTCGAGCAAGGTCAGTCTGCACCATGGCAGGACACACACTCATCACACACACGGCGTCTCCCTCCCTCCGTCCCTCTGTCTGTCTGTCTGTCTGCAGGATTCCGTCCCGCCCTCAACGTTCCCCCCCGCCCCCCTCCCCTCCACCTACCAGCTTGTCGCACGGCAGCTCGAAGCGCACGAGAGGAGGACAAAGACCAACCACCCCAGCCCCAGCCACAGCCACCCCAGCAGCAGCAAGTCGCAGCAGTGGATGATCGGCCCATCATCATCTGTGACGTCCATCGATGACGTCATCACGCCAGACGGCGAGTGTGAGGAGCCCCGCGGCACTGTGGGCAAGAACTGGCGGCGCTTCTTCATGGAGTTCTATGGTAGGGCGCTGCGGAGTGGGGTGTGCAAGGGGCTGGTGCTGCTGGTGTTTGCGTGCTATGTGGCGGTGGCGGTGTGGGGCTGTCTGCAAATGAGGGCGGGGATGCGGCTGGTGTATCTCACGCCGACGGATTCCTACCTCCGGGTACCCACAAGGGCGCACACAACCACACACACACACACCCTCCCTCCTCTCCCTCTCTCTCTCTCTCTCTCTCTCTCGACAGACATTCTTCCAGGAGTCTGAGAAGTACTTCACGACCTATGGCGAAGAGGTGGAGGTCTTCTTCCCACAAAACGTCCAATGGTGGAAGCCACAAGTGCAGGTCCGCCCTCCCTCCCTCCCTCTCTGCTCATGTCTGCAGCCCCCTCTCTCTCGGTGTGTGTGTGCGTGTGTTAGGATGAGTTTATCTCGATGCACAGTCGGCTGCAGAGTGCCCCCTACTCGAGCGGCGTCCTGTGGGACGGCCTGTACGAGTACCTCCGCTGCTCGAGATGCTTCGACTCCCACCTGCAGTGCGGCATACACGCACGAGACGCCGATATCAACGCATACAAGTCAGTCACTATAAGATAAACCACACACACCCACACACATGGAAACTGTGTCGTTGTGTGTGTTGGTATGGTTTAGTGCATCGTCTGATCGGCATGAGCAGCGGCGGTCTCTCTGCCCGGCTGGGCGGGAGGAGCGGAGACCTGGTGAGGGCCTGGAGGACACAGAGGCGATGGCGGCATTCTCCGCCGGCTTGGCGAGCTTCCTCGACACGCCAATGTACCGCCAGTTCGCGCCCGGGTTCAAGTTCACCCCTGATGGTATGTCTTAGGGTTTAGGGTTTCTCAACCCTAAACCCTAAACCTCAAGAGAACCTTTCGTGGATGCGTCTCTGTGTGTGTATGTGTGGGATGGCTGGCAGGAGGGTTGGCGAGCTATCGGTTTCAGCTATGGGGAAAGTGGTACGACTCCTCTGTGGGGGTCTCGTCCTTCATGGAGGGCGTCAGGCGAGACACTGCCGAGTCACCCCTCCGGCCACTGGCCTACACCCGTGGCTTCGTGTTTCTCGAGAGCGAGCTCCGGATCTTCCAAGAGACCCTGACCAGCCTGGCCTGGTGCTTTGTGGCTGTCGTGGCGGTGTCGATTCTGCTTATTGCCGAGTGGAAGGCGCCGTTGCTGGTGATATCGATGATCGTCATGATTGACCTGGGGCTGTTTGCCTTTATGCATCTGTGGGGGCTGACGCTGAACATGCTGACCATGATAACGCTGATAATCTCGATCGGCTTCTCTGTCGACTACACCACCCACATCGTCCACACCTTCACACACTGTGTGGGCAAGACGAGAGACCACCGGTAAACAGAGAGAGAGAGAGAGAGGGGGACAGAGGGATGACATCCATCCATTCTCTCTGTCTCTCCCTGTGTGTGGTGTGTGTGTGCGTGTGTGGTGTCTGGTGCGTGCGCAGGATGGTTGAGACGTTGGTGCTGATGGGCAATCCGGTGTTCCACGGTGCCGTGTCGACGCAGCTGTGTTTGATGCTCATCCTCACCGTCGAGTCGTTCATCTTCGTTGTCTTCTTCAGAATGATGACACTCGTAAGCTAAGCCGACTGACCCAACCAACACCCTTCCCCCCAACACACACACAGTGGATTGGATGTCTTGTCATTTGTTTGTCAGGTGCTGGTGTTGGGTTTTGCGCACGGCATCATCCTGCTGCCCGTACTCCTCTCTCTCGTCGGGCCTTTCGACCCACAGCAGCAGCAGGGTGGTGCCCCCAACACCACCGCCACCAGCACCCCCACCAAGTGCACCCCGCCATCGCACATCGACATCTCCATCACGACTGACACCGAGGGAGAGTACCGCTCCCACGACGTTGATGCGGAACATGCGACCGAGCTAGACGAGCGGGGGAGCAGCACCGACGACAGCCAGTGCTCCTCGTCGTCGGAGCTGGGCGAAGCAGGTCGCCCACCACTACCCCCCTCGGCAGCATCAGCAGCAGCGGGAAGGCAATATGACGACTATGTGGTGTCAAGTTCGGTCAGGCCCATCTGCTATGACATCGAGATGGAGCTGAGGATCGACAGGACAGTGGAGGTCATGGACATTCGGAGGGGCGACGTGCCTGGCTCCTCATGACAGACAGAGACAAACAGAGGTGGCGTGAGCTGCCTGTCCGTCTGGTTGTCGGGGGCGTGGGGGGTCGGTGCGGTGTTTTCCGCTCTTTTCGCATAATGGATGGCTGGCTGATGGCTGCCGGAACGAACAAGTCAGGGATTAGGAAGATAGCAGTGAGTGACTGAGTGAGTATATATGCTTTTTTTACAGCCTGAGGCAGCAGCATCAACGGCAGCCGATGTGGGGCGGTGCGGTGTGGTTTGTTGTTTCTCGTGTGTAAAGGTGTGTGAGGGTGGGGGTGTGTATGCGTGTGGATGGGTGCATTTCTATGTATGTAGATGTCGGCTTTGTATATGACTGACTGGTCTGTGCGCTGACTGACTGACTGACTGGCTGGGGCTGTCTGTATAGGCGCGTACAGGGGCAAGGGGGGCGGGATGAATGAATGGCTGGCTGCTGGCTGACTGTGTCTTTCTTATCGCTCTGTCTGTCTGTTGTCTGTCTGTCTGTCTGTCCATCGCTCTATCGCACCAACGAAAGATCAGAGTACTACAGATCTCTGTACGCCACTCCTGTATGTCTGAGTGTATCTCTCTCTCTCTGTGTGTGTGGATATGTGCATATGTGTGTAAGTGTATGTGTGTGTGTTTGTACGACCCCATCTCATATATCTCAGCTCATGTGTGTGTGTGTGTGTGTCTGTGTGTCCGCCCCACTTGAAGAGAAAAGAGCCATAGCTGTCTGTCCGGTCTGAGCAGTAATCAGTCCCACCAGTGTAGCCGTAGCCCTCCCTCTTGGTGTGTGCGTCAAGTCAGACTCGACTCCTTTTTTTGGCGCATCCATGCCATCCATCCATCCATCCAGGACACACGAGACTTTCCCACTCGCCTGTAGAGTACTCTACTCAAACACATAAAATACACACATTGACAAGCGAGAGAGGTAGGGGTCAGGTCAGGGAGGGTGGTGGTCACACACATCATATCCGTCCCGTCCACCCACCCACACACACGGAGGTATATTTGATAGAGTGTAGAGGATCGCACCCACGCGAAGCGGAGATAGGCTGTAGAGATCGGCACTAGGTATTTGTTGCAGTGCGTGTGTGTAAAGGGAACATATGGGTGTGTGCTTGAGGGGAGGGAGGGAGGACGGGAATACTTCCGCACAATCGATGGCCGGCCTTGTGTTGGGGTGTGTGTGTGTGTGTTTTATGTGTGTGGGCGTGAGTGGCGCGGGCATCCTGTGTGTAAGCGAAGCGTGACATCGCTCATCCTTCCATTCATCCGCTGGGCAGTGTTTTTCTGTTTTGCATACAGCCTTCATCTTATCCACTCTCAGAAACCTCTCTCTCCCTTTCTCTCCCCCTCCCCCTCCCTCTCCCTCCCATCCCTCTCTCTCTCTCTCTCTCTCTGACTTGACCCAGCTGTGTTTTCGCTCCTAGCTTTGTTTCTGCTTGTTTCTGTGTGTCTCATGTGTCTCGCTATGACACACCTACACACACGCACGCATTCATCGCATTCTCGCTGACCGCGCTTTCTGCGTGCGTCGCACTCACTCAGCCAGCCATTTGCAAGTGAGTGACGTTTCATGCCGATCGATTTCTATGTTCATCGTTTTTTCCCAGTGGCCTACCCCACTCTCGTCTGCTGTGTGGATGCGTGTGTGTGTGTGTTGGGGTGGGGGGGGAGGGCGGGCTGTCACTGGTGGGTCGGGGGAAGTCTGCAAGCGGCGAGAGGGATGTATTTGTGCCCATGATGTGCTGCATGTCATTGATATGATGCCCACTCACCACACCCACCACACCCATCTGATATAGCCATCGGTCGGTCGGGTCGGTGAGTCGGTCAGTCAGTCAGTCAGTTGTCCATCTGCCATGTGTGCGTGTCTCTGTCGGCATGAGAGGCGGATTGAGGATCGCATGGGACTGGGCTACTCTGCTCACACAACGCCCCCCACACAGAACCACACATGTGGGCACACAAGGCTACGGTTGGATGCTCATCCTCACCGTGGACTCGTTCATCTTCTATGATGACGACCAATGTGTCACTTCACCGGTCGTTTTGGTTGGTCAGATGTGTGAAGGCTTGCTTGCAAGGCCGGCTGTGTGCGTGTTCTTCATCCACTCGAAAGCATTGATGCCCGAGAGAGACACAGAGAGAGAGAGAGATGTTTCGCACACAGCATAGAGGGGGGAGGGGAGTGGGAGTGGACGAGAGAGAAATTTGCATGCTAGTGCCGATTGCGGTGTGTGAGAGATGACATGGGAGATGTCGAGATGAGAGAGATGCATGGGCTTGATCTTGACGTCACTTGATCCTGATGCCACCACTGGACACTGACTGACTTGTACGGACCTGTATGTGTATGTGTGTAGTGTATATGACTAAGCCATAGCCATTCATGGTGTGTATGGTTCGTGCGCACCCACGTGATTTCCCCCTCCACACACACCACCAACCCACACCACCAACGAACATCACATCGGCTTTTAGAGTAAGCGGATTGTCTGTAACCTATGATCATTCTGCTGCAAACGCAGCGAGAGCCTACTATCGTGGAAGACAGACACTTAAAGTCAGCCGCCCCCATTGCCATCCTCACTCAACACATACGTGTCAATCACACCACCAGAGCCCTCATATCGTCCACTCAGCTCACATACCTGACACATACACACACACACACACACACACAGAGGCAAAGAGGGCACACAATGAGCCAAAGAAACAACATGGCTTCTCCCGCCCCCTCGTGTGTCCAACGGACCAGAGCGTCTGCTCTTCTGTCAGATGTTTGGCAGTAGCCGCACAGCGTCGCCCATCTTGTTGTGGGCGATGGCCACTGCCCGCGGGAAGGCAGCAGGGCCACTGCCGCCCGGCTGGGGCGCCTCGGTGGTGTAGAGGTAGATGGATGCCGACCCATTACCCCAGGGTTTAGGCTTGGCCATGATGATGGATACCGCCAAGTCGTCGCCCTCCTCCTCGCCATGCAGTATGACGAGCCGGTATGGGCCGCGGTTGGTGGTCAAGGTGTAGTCGATGGTGCGGCAGCCGTCCCACAGGGGCGGCTGCTGGTCGATCAGGCCACAGATGCGGTCACACTCAGCACAGGGCGGACGCCAGTCCTGATGCGACACATGCCGCAACGACCACTCTGTCATCCTGAAAGAGCAGGTAGCGAAAAGCCAGACAACATGACACATTGGTGTGTTGTTTCTTCTGTCATTTGAGTCGCTGCGTACTCGTCGATGATCACGTCACGGAAGCTGCTGTAGTCGAAACCATCGTCGAACTCGTTACCTCGGTCTGCAGACACACAAAAACACACAGCGGCAGACAGCATCCATGTCAAGTTGGCTCTCCTGTGGTGCTGTGCCCTCCCCTCTCTCACATCGGCACGGGGGATCGGCACCATCGAATCGATCCGCATACTCATCCGCCACCGTCCGCTGTGTGTGCACCCTCACCACACACTCGCCCAGCCTGTCCCACCCGCCCAGAATCTAAGCCCTGAAGGCAAAGCGCGTCAGCTGCATACTGTCGCCCAGTCGGTGGGCGTAGAGGCTGTACTGGCGGATGGCCTCTGGGCGGTCGAGGTAGAGGTCCTTGTCGGCCGTCACCAGCAGCACGTCAGCCGATGTGATGATGAGTGGGAGGGACGCCAGACGGCCACTGCTCCTGGCCAGGCGCAGGATCGGCTTGTTGCCCGCCCACTGCCCGCCCTTGACCAGCACCCACCACAGGCGCACCAGAAACCCCCGTCGGGTCAGCTGCTGCTGCCCGGCCCCTCCCTGCTGCTGCTGCGGCTGCTGCTGCTGGGTTTGGGTGGTGTTTTGGTCGTACGTCAGCACGCCGTCGATCTGTTGCTCGCGCAGCAGCTCGTCGATGCGCTCCTGGATGCTCGTGGTGATGTTGGTGGCGACGTTCAGTGTCTTGCAGGCACCAAAGAGAGCGGCACACCCTGCAACGCCCAGCAGGTCCATGAAATCCCTCGACAAAGCCGCCACCTCATAAAGCCCGAGGCGATCGACGATGGCGTCGAGGATAGAGAACGGCTCGCCGCTCTGCGCAACCAAGAGGCGACACGTGAGTCGAGGAGGATGGATTCATGTCAGCGATGCCGTGCAGGTGTGTACCTTCTGTCCATCGAGGCTCTGCTGCTGGACAACCTTACGGCCAACCCATTTGAAGCCATCGCACCCGATCCTCGTCAAACAGGACATCCCTGTGTGTGTGTGTGTGTGTGTGTGTGTGTCTGCTTACTGCCTTGATGTCGTCAAGCTCGTGGAAGTGTCTTGTGGCGTTGGGCACTACTGTCTTGAACTCCTCATCCATACCACCGACCTCCCGCATGAAGACCCTCGTCCCTCCCGCAGTCGGCTCCAGCTTGGACACGACGGCCACCACCCACAAGTGGCTGCCCTTCCTTGCCTTTCCGTCCGACACCATCAGCACGCGGCTGCCCACACGATACCGACAGGACGATGCGACAGCCACCTGCGTGACAAACGGGCCAGGCAGCAAAGAAACTCTCAGCCGTGCATCGGTGCTGCGCGGCGTTGTGCTCTCTGTGCTCACCTGTGGGTGAGTGTTATGGCCAGAAGAGCTCGACGATGCCACGTTGTGATGATGCAGTGGCGGAGATCTGCACTCACTCGAAGACGACAGTTTCCGCCGACAGGAGGTCTGTCCTCTCACACAAACGGCACGCCGGCGGCTGTCCCAAAAAAGAAGGTTGTGGCATCGATTCAATCTCACCTAAAACCTAAACCCTAAGCCCTAAGCCCTAAACCAAACTTTGACAAGTTCAAAGGGTTTGTTACCCTATAATCCCACGAGAGGCCAAAGTGCGGCGTTTCTGCGGCTTGCCGGACAGCTGTGCGTTGCGAGAGTGAGGCACTCGGCCGACAAGAGGTCGAGAAGAGTCCCTCGAGTTAGTCATCCTCTCGACTGCTGACTCGAGGGACAGACATCGGAGGGCCGTTGAGCTGACAGACATCGGAGGTGAGGGAGGCCCAACACTCACTGACTCACTGACATACTGACTGATGCGCTCATCCACTCACCTCAATGAATGTCTTGGCCTTTCTGTCTGTCTGTCTGTCTGTCTGTCTGTGAGTCTGTCTGTGTGCCTCTCTCTGTGTGTCTGCCGGCCCATCGGTGCAGTGTGGCTGAGGAGCGGCAACGGCCTCCTCATCTGGTGGTGGTGGTGGTTTGTAGCTCATCTGATCTGTCCGTCTACGCCTCGAAGGGGGAAGGTGAGAAGCACACAGATCTGTGAGCAGCATGTTTGATGGACATAATCCTCTGTCTGTCGCCTCTGTCGCTCTGTGCAGCCTCTCGTCGAGCGCCTCACTCATCTGACCGTCTTGGCCCATCCATCCCATGCAGCACCTCGAGCAGCAGCAGCACCCCGTGTCATACCTGTGTGTGGGCCGGAGGAGCCGCTACCTCCTCAGCGTCAAGGACGTCGTGCCGCTGAGGGCCACCTGCACCTGGCAAAGAGAGCTCTTCGGAGCGGCCCAGCTGAGAGATCGGCTCAGCCACTCGCTGGGCTCACAGGCGGGGCTGCGGCGGGCGGTAAATGGGGAGCAACTGCAGCTGCTGCGGTTCGACGACGACCAGTTCGTCACACATGATCTGCTGGCGGCGGTGTGTGTGGTGGAGGAGGGGGACTGGGGCGAGATGGTCGAGGTGATTGGGCTGGCGGGGCAGTGCGGCAACTTTGAGCTGCCTGTCATCCTCACAGCCGATGACATCAACACACACGCAAACATAAAGGTGAGCCAGCAAACAGAGGGGCGGGGAGGGGAGGGGGAGGGCCTCATGATCTCTCTCTGTGTGTGTCTCTGTGGTGTGTGTGTAGGCGTATGTGTCGGCTCCCCGTGTGTTGGCGCAGCTCGAGATGGTCGGCCGCCACATCCACTTCAGTGACGGCACCTGCCTGCAGCTGTTCCACCATGGCAACCAGTGGCGGGCCATCATCGACGAGCCCAATTTCCGCCTGGACGTCGATCCGCCCCTCCCTGCCGGCCACCTGTACCGGCGGCACAGACAGCCACAAGACCCGCCGGTGCGCAGCCCTATCACCCAGTACTCGGCCGCCGACGCCAGATGGTTGTCGTCGGCCTTCAATGAGCGCATCGATGCGTCACTGTCGTCGTTTGCCAAGTGCAAGATCTTAGACCACTTCTACGGGACTCACCGGCAGCAGATCAATGACACATTCACTAGACTCACCAGGTAGCACACTAACGGAATCAATGGGGTCAAGAGGGGCACAGGACAAGTCGTTTGTTGGTGTCTGTCTGTTTAGGGATGTCGTTGGCGCTCGTCTGGATGGCCTGTTCATTCAGTCGCCCCACACTTCAGTGCCCGGCTGTACGACCACAGTGAGCCGGGACGATTGTGTGCGACGGCTGGTGCTGACCGATGGCAGCCATCCATTCGTCGCATGGGTCGACATCGTGAATCTAGGAAAAACCGGAAAAACCGGTGAGAATGACGTTCAGAATGACAGACAGACAGCTGTGGTGGTGAAATGTGATTGACCTTTCCCATGTGTGCAGTGACCTTTCTGTTCAAGACGACTGAGGCGGCTGTGTGTGGGAGTAGTCTGTTGAGCACCGCTTCCCGTTGACAAGTCAGGTGGCTCGTGTGGCGTTGGGGGCGGTGGCGCTACTCATATTCGACGGACGAATAGACGAATACGGACGAATGGCATTCGACGAACAAGTACAGCAGCAACAACAGCAGCAGCAGCAATAACAACAGCAGCAGCAGCAACAGCAGCAGCAGCAGGAAGATGACAATGAGAATGGTACATATACATATACGGAGACGGACACGTTCAAAAGTAAACATTCATCTGATGAATGGATGTTTACTTTGTGTGTGTGAGATAGATTCGGACGATGGTCTGGGTGTGTGCGGATGCCGAGGACGGCAGCGGCGATGATGTGAGTGACGATATGAATGACGAGCTGTTGCAGCTGCGTGACTCTGTTGCAGCTGCGTGACTCAATGGATGTCATGGCACATCTCATGGGTGGCTGTGGCTGTGGATGTAAGTGTGAGTGCATCCGATGCGGTTCGCTTCGCTGCTGGCCGATTTTATTGTGATGCTCCGGCCGATGTGTGAGTATGTTAGGCTGCCTGGCTGACTCACGTGCTAGCCATATCTCTCTTTCTCTCGGTGACTGTGTGGTATACTGTGTCTACCTGTGCGTGTATCATGGGTGACGGCCATGAAGTGATCGAGTTGATTTAGTGAATTGCTCAGACACACAAATGGCCCGGCCCCTCCGGCCTATCACACAGACAGACAGAGAGAGATGCCGTCAACACAAAACGCACAGACCACTAATGCTGTCAGCAATTATTAAAAGCGTCCCTCCACAGCCTCATTGGTCAATGACAAGAATCCGCTCTTTGTGTTGACATATATGGCTGTCTGAGCGTCCGCGTTTCTGGTGGTCTGTGTACTGCTCAGTGACACACACAAACCCCAGTAGCCAGGGCGAAAGCTAACCCAGCCCACCTGACTGTCCAGAAAGAGTCTCGCTCATAAATGCGGCAGTCACAGTAGGACATCACATGAAGTGCCAAAGCCAGAATATCCTAGGATATTCCTGGATTTCAGCAGTGGTGCGTTGTCTGTGCTGTCTTTGTGCACAGACTCGTACAAGGGTTTAGGGTTTAGGGTTTAGGGTTTAGGGTTTAGGGTTTAGGGGTTTAGGGTTTAGGGTTTAGGGTTTAGGGTTTAGGGTTTAGGGTTTAGGGTTTAGGGTTTAGGGTTTAGGGTTTAGGGTTTAGGGTTTAGGG
>CDMY01000538.1:35622-49836 GCA_001179505.1 Vitrella brassicaformis | reverse complement strand
GGGGGGGGGGGGGGGGTATCACACCTACCTATGGAGGAGGACGTCATCCTTGGAGCTGGCCCATCGGTCGCTCTCGCGCTCGAAGATGCCGTCGCACATTCTACACACACAACCACACAGACAAAACACGTGTGTGTCCATCTCTCCCTCTCCCCAGTGGTGACAGCCAAGTACTTACCTCTCCAGTGCTGTCTGCATGTTGTGCATGGCCTTGGCTCGCACATCGGGATCGTCGTGGACGTCAGCCTCAGCCAGGAGAAGGCTCATGACGTAGCTCGACAGCTGCGGCAGATCCAGGCTGTCCATCTCCCGCAATATGCACCCCTACACACACACACCCCGACACACACAGGGAGAGAGAGAGGGTAGAGGGTGTGCTGTGTCTGTCGTGGTGGTTTGTATCGGTGTGTTGTGTACCTGCAGCGTATCGATGACGTCAGGTGTGGCTTTGGTGAGGTAGGCGTGCCAGTACAGCAGGTCGACCGCGTCCCCTCCCCTCAGCTCGCCCTTATCAACCACAGCCTGCACACGCACAAGACATTGTGCGTGTCTGTGAGGTACGCACACGCATTTCTCCCGACCTGCCAGAGGTTGTCGACGAGCGGCGTCTGCCTGCACCTCTGCAGTGCCATCAGCCGGAGCGCTGTCAGGCACTCACCCACACTCAGGGAGGCACCTGTTGCAGCCACACGCCCAGCCACACACTTGTCTGTTGAGTGAGTGGCCCGGCCGGCCTTATACATACCTGTGGTGATGTGTTGGTTGAGTGCGTTGGCTATGGCCAGGCAGACGGGCTCGTGAAGGAGTCCCAACAGGGAATACACCTCGGCATACTCTGAAGATCACTCACACACACACACACACATCCATCCATCCATCCCCTCTTGATTGCTTCATCAGCCCCCACCGAGCAGCGTCGCCTTGGAACAGTGAAGGAGCTGCATCCAAGGCAAAGGCAACAAGTACAAGCTAGCGACAATTGCCGTCCGTCTAGTGTCACGGTGGATGTGTCTACCTGAGGAGTGAGCTGGTCGGAGAGGGCGGCGATGAGGTCCACATCACGATAGCCCTTCAGCCGACACGCCTGAATGCCGGACACCAAGGGCACACAGAAAGGTGGAAACAAAGAGAGAACGAGCGACAGACAGCCGCATCTCATCTCTGGATGCCACGGTGTTGCTGTGCTCTTGCCTCGAGCATGATGAAGAAGTCATCAAGAGTCCTCTCGGGCGAGGCGCGATCGACACCTGCATCCATCCACACATCAGACACATCTGCTGCGGTCATGTGCTGTGAGTAAACATGCACATGCCTGTAAGCGCCTTCCACAGGTCCTGGTCAACTGTCTTCTCCTCAACAAGCTGACGCAGCACCTGAACCACACACACCACAACACACCACACCACACCACACCACACACCCATGAATGTCAGTGTCATCCACATCTCTGCCTGCACTGCAGCATGTCTGTGGGTGCACCTGCTGCAGGGTGCCCGAGCTGAGCGTCGCCACCTCTCTCGCAATCCCCCGGACATCGCTCACAGCCTCGTCAGCCCCCCGATGCAGCGAGGACACATCCACTGCATAACGCGTCAGGGGCATCTCTGCCTGCTGCTGATCCATTGCACCAGCAGCGGCAGCGGCAGCGCCCTCCCCCTCCCCCGCTGCTTGCTGCATCTCTCCCTCTGCTGCTGCCGCTGCAGCGCCTTTCTTCTTTCTCTTTTTCTTGCCCGCCTTGCCGCCCTCAGCTGCTGCGGCTGCTGCTGCGGCATCGGTGCTGAATGCTCGGCGCGTGTGCGTGTGGATGTGGAAGGGAGGCGGGGTGGGATTTGGAAGAGAGAGGGACGGCCGATGCTGCTGGGTCAATGGAGGATGCAGCGATGACGACAGATGCAGGCAGGATGGCACCTGCCGAGTCAAGGGCACCACACGGGAAGGGCGCATGGAGATCTTTCAGCGACTCTCTTGCACGCTGAGCTCGCGTTTAAGGGCGATCCTCCGCGGGGCGACTTTTCCAAGGCCTTTTGCAGCCTGGCAGCGTCCCCTGTACATCATGAAGGATGCTACACCGTCCAGCGTCTCCGAACTTCTCAGCCATCCCACCCGCAAGGTCTCATCTCCCGCCTCATCTCGCGAGCGCAGCCGCTCTTCCTCAATGCTGATGCTGGTTCAACGGCTGGTGGTCTGTGTGTGGCTGTTGACCGTTCCTGCCGGCGGTCAGTTCGCTCGCCTCGGGAATCCCGGCTTCCGGACCAGCGGCGCCCGGTGAGCCGTGGAGGCCGTGTGGGGAGTGCTGAGCGGATCAGTAGTCTCTCTCTCTCTCTCTCTCTCTCTCTCTCCCTCTGTGTGTGTGTGTGTGTGTGTCTTCTCAGGTGTGGTACGGAGATCGTGCAGCCCAACGACAGGCGAGCAGGTGTGTGGGGCAAAAGTCGAAAGCGCAACCCCTCCCCTCTCTCTCAGTCTCTCTCACATCCCCATACTCACTGTGTTTGCTGGTTGGTGTGTGTGCATCGTCTGTCTGACCACCTGCCGCTGCCGCCCTGCCCTTCAGGGAAGGGTAACTACGTGGCCTGCCGCCCCAACCGCTTCGTGGACCCCTACTTCCTCGGCAGAAGGTGGCAGCAGAACTACATCAGCGACAACATCAGAGGCAAAGGCCAGGGCATCACCCAATCGGGCGCGGCACAGGGGCGCCCCGGACCTATCGGAGTGGTCAGAGGCGGCACAGGCGGCAAGGGAGGAGCGATGGGAGGGAGAGGCCGGCGGCTCGATGATGGCCTGCAGGGGCCACGCCATCTGCCGCCAGTGGGCCAGGGACGCACTCTTCGGGGTTGGTCTGTGGCCACACGGCCGCCGTGGGCAGCCAGAAGGCGCGCAGAGAGGGATAGAGGGGCAGGCACAGCTGAGAGTGAGGCTGTGGGGTGGGTGGGAGCGGTGCAGGGGTGGTGGGATGGCTTTGTGGCGGGTGTGGTGGATGTTGTGGCTTCATGATTGACGCTCTGGTGCTCTGATCGATGGATGGCTGCACCCATAGCTAACAGGCAGCCAGAAAGGGCAACAGTCTAGCCTACCCCGCTTTATCTGTGGCTGGGCTGTGTTCGCGGCGAAAGGCGGCCCTGGATGTTTGCCGTAGACACATCTGTCTGTCGTCTCGGTGTGTCTGCGTGTGATTGTACATATCGCAATACATCGCATTCCGCAATGGTGAGCCGCTTTGCGGCTCCCGATCGTGTTTTTTGCCGTGGCTTTGTATGGGTCGATTCGATGTGCGTGGGGATGTGCGTGGGCGTTTTTCGTCTGGACAGCTAGCGTTATGCGGTGCATTGTGTGGTGTTTGTGTATGTGCTTCGGAGCCTGATGTCGTTTTTCGCCGCCAGGCTGGGGATTGGTGGAATGGGGAACACTGACAGGGCTTTTATGTGTGTATGCATCTGTCTGTGCATCAAGACTCTCACACGCTTGCAAGGCGGCGTGCAGAAGGACATCCAACAACCGCCAAGCAAGTGTGTCATCGGCCCCCAGCTACAGGGGCCGATGCACTTGCGCGGCGGGAGCTCGATGACCTTCTCCGCTGCCGCCTCACACAGTCACACGCAAACACAGACACAGACCAGCAATAGAAGACTTGATCAAAACCATTTATCTTACACCACCGTGACGCCACCGACTGCCAACACGCACTCGAGCACTCTCGCAGAAAAATCAGGAGCATTGACACCCCGACGCTACGCACAGCCCGCCTTGCCAGCAAGAGAGAGATATCACGCTGTCATTATCTTTCCCTCTGCGGCGACCTGCTGCGTTCGTTTGACCGCCCCCGCGCCGCTATTGCCCCGCCTAGTGCACCTAGTCCCAATGCCGTGATGCCGACCGCCGCGACGCCGATGACGCCCACACCCACAGCCAGAGCAGTGTGCACCTGACGGACACAGAGAGGGAGGGAGAAGGGTGAGGGAGGTGAGACGCGGGGAGGAAGATGGTCGCATCTCTCTCTGCGTGTGTGTGGTAGTTAGTACCTGTGAGGACTGTGCTCGCCCGGTTTTGCAGTAATGAGCGAAGTGCTCGCAGTTGTTCTTGAGGAGGTGGTAGCTCGGGTACCACTGCTCGTGGAAGGCCGCCTCGGCACGCTCCACAGTCTTCTGAAAACACACACACACACACGCGGATGATAGATAATCAAGTCGCCCACCAACCACCTCGGATGGATCGACTTACACGCACCTTGTCGGCTGTCGGCTCGGCGTATCGTTTGACGCGCAGGTTGTAGCCGTACTTCATGAACTGGAGGACCGAAGTGCACCGCACCTTGGCCTTGCCCTTGCCCACGGCCGCTGAAAGCCCCTTGAGGCCGCCCATTGCCTCGTTGCCGCTGAAGTGGATCACACGGCCGTTGCCCACGTAGATGCCGTGATGCGTCGCCAGCTGCCTGCACACAGAACAGAAGACAGACGGGCATTAATTAGATCCCACACACAGACAGACAGAAAGGCGTGTGCCTGCCTGCCGGTGAGCCATACCCGCTGACATGTCCGTTGATCTCCCGAGCGATGTGGTCACCCGGCTTCAGGGGGATGGACGTGATCAGGGCCTGCTCCAGACGTGGCCGATCCTCGGCCTCAGCCGGCGCCAGCCAGGTCATGATAGTGCTGTCCCTGCTGATGACCACGGGCACGCCCGAGAGCGACCTCCTGAACTGCTCGGTCCAGTCCTGCTTGCGGTACTGCTGCACGCTCTCCCCACACAGCACGATGGCCGTGGGGTGACTGCTCGCAATGCGACACAGAACCAACCCTGAAAATTAACACACGAAAGCAGCAGAGTCAACAGTAGACAGGGTGTCTTTGCCTTCCTCCTGGCTTGTTCGTGGCTCTGCTTACCGATCGTGTCTTTGAGAGCCTTTCTAGGGTTCTGACCGCCCCTCAGCAGCCCAGGCTGCCTCGCCGGCGCCGCCTGCTGGTCCCGCAGCTTGTTGACGTCGACAAAGACGATGCGGTCGGTGAGCTGCCGGTCGTCCTCACACTCGTGATCCAACACCCAGGGCGCCATGGTGCCGCACGACGGGATGGCCGTGAGCGGCTCGTGATTGTCGATGACCACTGTGCCGTGGCAATCAAAGTCGTTGATGTGGTCATCGTTGGCTGGAGAGCCAGGAGAGGTGCTCCCCTCGGAACGCGCCTCTGTCATCTCCAGTCGGGGAGAACTGGACCGCACCGCGAGCTTGAGAAAACGGTTTCACGGAAGAAAAAAGCGGGACGGTCCCTCTGAGCTGTGAAATCGGTGCGACAGAAAGAAGGTGAGATCTGACGAGATAATAGATCACTGAGGAAGAGTGCTCATCTGTCACGCTCTGTCGTCTGTTACATGCAGTTTGACTCAAGCTGCTGTCGAAAATGGTGCGCAAGAAGACGAAGCCGCATGCCCGCGACGGTTCCGAGCAGCGGGGACCGCCGCTATTTCCCATCACTGCACCGTGCCGAGCAGCCGCACAACAACTCATCCACAAGCTGACTCCTGAGGCGGGCCAGCACGTGCAGACCCTTCTCGACAGCGATGCGGTGCTGCAACAAGTGGACGCCATCAAGAGGCTTACATCTCTATTGCTCGGACAACATGAAGGCTCGAAGGGCTCACCATCTGCCGATGATGAGCATGGCGTCGTGGAGGCGTTCGTGTCCTTTGCCTTTTACCTGGTGCTGCCCCTTCACAGCCACAGGCTGCGTCGGCACGTCACAGCTGTGTGGGCGACCCTGCGAGAAATGGAGGAGGGGCCTGACGCGCAGCTTGCAAGGGCGGCAATGGACCAAACAAGGCAGCTTCTTACCGACTTTGCTCGCGGGCTACAGGGGCACATCCTGGATGGGGCTGCGGCTGCTGTCATCCCTGAACACGCTTCGGAAGCCGCCGCACAGATCGACCTTTTTCTGACGCACACCGTTTTGTCCGACCTACTGCTTGCGACAGACGAGCAGATCGGCGCTGTGTGGACGTTCCTGGGGTCCCTCATCTACCGATACGCATCAGCACTGGAGGATGGTGGAGGTGGAGGGGTCGCTGCGGGTCTGCAGAGCCTGGCTGACGCGAGCGGTGCGTGTCAGGAGAGGGTCATGGTGGCCATGTTGGACCTCATGCACGACCACAGGGGGCTCGTGTATGTGGTGGAGAGGGAGAATGTGGTCAGTCAGCTGCAAGAGGCCCTCAACAAGATGCTCGGTGAGTGGGGGGGTGAGCAGACTAAACACACACGCACACACCCATGGATAACACTAAGGCTGCTTCTTCTGGATGGATTCGATCGCTCAGGTGTGGATCTGCTGCCCCGTGATCTGCTGGCCCAAGCCGGTCTCGCCTGTTCCATCCTGCAGGCCACGCGACACACCCTCAGCGCCCCTCGCTTCGCAGCCCACATCCGGTCCGCCATCCTCCCGACTCTCGCCCTCACCCCGGCCGTCCCCACCCCCACTTCAGCCACGCCACTGGGCCCAATGGGTCGCCTGGCCGTCGTGCGGGGCGCTATGGTCGCACTGCCCATGTGCTGGCAGCAGCAGCAGCAGCAGCAGCAGCAGGGGCAAGGGGCGGAGCTGCGTTTTGCCGAGTGGTGGACGTTGCAAGCGGAGCTGTTTGAAGCGATATGCCAGTACACGCGGTCCCCAGGGTGGCAGCTGCGCCACTTCGCCCTGCAGAGCCTGCAGGTGTGGCTGTCGTGTGTCGTGCTGCCGCCACCGAGTGAGGCGAGTGAAGACAGAGAGGAAGAAAGCCCGTCTCCGTCTGCGTCGGTCCGTCGGGTGATTGAGTTGCTGCTGGACTGTCTGGTCAGCCACTGGGACCATCCCCACAAGCCCACTCAGCAAGCATCGCGCAACATATGGGACGCCATGCTCAACAGCCGGCACCAGCTCGCCGCCCTCGCACAGCAGCAAGACAGCTCCCTCCTGCGGCTCATGTGCGAGCGGGTCATCCGTCTACCCTCTTCGTCTAAGAAGTCCCAGTACCTCGCTCTCTGCGCCCTGCTGCCGCATGTCGGACCCTCTCGGCTGCTCGAGTGGCTGCCGTCGCTCATTCCGCAATTGCTGGCTTCTCTGTCGGAACAGCCCGTCGCTGCAGCTGCCCGGCTGCTGCTGCAGAAGGTCATCTCGGGGCTGGTCAAGGCCGGTGAGCCACTTCATGTGGTCCTTCCCGTGCTGGCGGCCGCCTTGACAGCCGATGGTGGGGATGGCGATGAAGACAGGGCGGCTGTGGTGGCATCGTCTGTCGGCCCGCTGCTCGAGAAGCTAGACCCATCCGCCCTGGCACCTTTAGTCCGGTCCATTGTGGGCGAATCAACAGCGTGGAGCGTGCCCGAAGCGATTCTGCTGCAAGTTGCCAGGCGGGGAGGCGTGGCGACATGGCATCAACAGCAACACACCCAAGCAGCAGCATGGAGGCTGCGCGTCGAGGGGGCAGATGCACAAGGCGCCCCCGTCAGCTATGAGATCCCACTGGACCGTCTGTTGTGTGGCCTGCAAGGCGGGCAGGAGAGCCTCCGTCAGGCGCTGCTCGAACTGGCCGTCGCCGCCCCGGGAACCACAACGCCTTTCATCGTTCCTGAGGGGCTCATGCTGCGGCATACGGTGAGGCATTCTCTCAAGGCGTCGACGGCCGACGGCCGCGTGCAGTGCGGCAACGCGTTTCGGAAGGGCATGTGCCGCGCGAGGGACGGTGTGCGCAAGGCCATGGAGCGGATGAGCGAGCCAGAGCTGCGAGCCGCCATGAATGGGCATGCATCCTCGGGCACCGACCTCTCTGACCTCTCGACCACTCTCAGCCTGCTGGCGTCCCTCCACGAGCAGCTGCTGTCCTTCCTCTTCCCCGGCCAGCCATTCGACCGGTGTCACACCGCCCTAGACCTGCTGGCCATCCTCCATGACGTGTGGGGGCAGCAAGGAGGCGGCCTCACCGGCAGCCACAGCACCAGATATGGCCCGTGCAGCGCGGGCAACGTTATCGGCCTCTATTCTCATGAGGCCAAGGCGGTGTTGGTACGGTGTCTGTCGAGCACCTGGGAGCGGCAAAGGCAGGTGGCGCTGAAGCTGCTGGGGGGCTTTCCTTGCCCGCTTCCCATCCCGCCATTGAGGGAGGGGGTGGGGGTGGGTGGCGAGAGGGTGGTGGCTTGCTTTGTGGAGGAGTGCGTGCTGCTGCTGCAGAGCGTCAGGGGCAGGTGAGGACGCCAGGCGAAAGAGGAAACAAAGGGACACATGGAGCGTGTGATGTGAGTGGATGGATGTCGTCTTGTCGTTCTCTTCTCTCTCTTGCTGGTTGGTCGTAGGGACTATTCGGCCGGAGAGTGCCTCATGAAGCTTCTGTTCACCGCACTCTTCGCCAAATACGACACCACCGCTCCATCCGACTCCCTCCAAGCCCCCACCACCATCCCTTCATTCCCAGCAGACCTACTCCATCGTCCTCTCGACCAATGCTCGCCAGCGGACCTCTCCTGCATAAGACATGCGGTCCTCCAGGCCCTCCACACCTCCCTCGGTGTGCCGTCGCCACCACAAGCGCAGCTCACCAGCGGTCCCCCCGCCGTTGCCTTCCTATCATGCGTCGTCGAGGGCATCCGGCAAAGGCAAAGGCGGCTGTCGGCCAACAACGGCCCCAACGATACCATGGGCGACCCATCGCTGGCGCTTCACGGTCTTGTCAGAGCGCTCGGGGCGTGCCTTGGGTCGTTGCCGAGAGGAGGGGCTGCTGCTGCTGCTGACTGGCGGCCGTTGGTGAAGGGGATGGTGGAGGCGCTATTGGGCATGTGCGTGCAAGTCTTCTCCATCATTGCAGAAGGGGCCGATGCGCTTCTGCTGGCGGAGGGGTGGAGGCGGCGCGACCACACGGCAGACGAGACAGCCGCCCTGGCAGTGGTGCTGCCGACAGGTCAGGCAGGACACATGACACTCACATGTGCACGTGTGTGTGGATGACGATGGACGTCTCTCTCTGTGTGTGTCTGTGCTGTGTGTGGTCAGGTGCGTCTTTCCGCCCTGGAGTGATTGATTGCCGCGGCCACCCCATCATGACAAGACACGACGATACGGCGGCCGATGAAAGCGCGATCGACATGGTCAACGAGGAGAACGTGCTCGTGGTCGGGTCGTGGCTGAGCGTCAAGGAGGTCGGGGAGACACTCATGGCGCTGCTCGATTGGATGCCATTCTGTGATAGCGAGGGCGGGGGAGAAGAGGCCCGGCTGCTCACGCCCTCCGAGCTGGATGAACTGGGTCGGCAGCTGCTGACCCTCCTGGTGGCCGTGAGGCATCCCGGGGCGATGGACAGGCTCGCTGCGGCATGGACATCCCTGGCGCAGAAGCTCATGTGTTCGGGGTCGGTGGACCTCTGCCACCTGCCGTCAACATGGCTCGACACGTTGCTGAACCTGCTGCTGCCGCCCGCAAGATGGCACCACCAAGGCAGCAACGCCCCCACCTCCACACTCGACCCAGACGCATTCCTCCCGCCCCCACTGAGACGCTCACGCTCGCTGGGCCTCGCCTTCGTGGCCCTTCTGCGTGGCGAGCCGCCCTCACTCGGCAGCGTCCTTCTTCCCCGGGCCATGTCAGCCCTCCTGGAGATCACCTCAGGGAAGTTCGACGCGGAGTTCCCCGCCACTCTGCCGGACCGTCCGGCGGCCTGCCGTGTGCACGCCATCAACGCGCTGCGGGCGCTGCTGCTGAGCGGGTATCTCACCTCATCGACACGGGACTTCCTGGGCGGCTCGCTGGAGGCCGCCATGGAGGGCCTGCGGAGCGACAGCTGGCTGGTGCGGAATGCCAGCACCATGCTCTACGTGACGATCGTGAGGCGGCTGCTCAGTGCTGACAATGAGTCGATCGAGGTGTCGCCGAAGGGCTTCCTTTTCTGCTCGGGGGCGGAGTCGCGTGCCGGGCAGATGGCCGCCAAGACGCAGTGTGGGTCTCTTGAGGAGATACTGGGGCGGCAGCCACATCTACTGGACCTGTTGCTGGCGCACATGCACATGGACGGGGATGGGGGGGAGAGAGGCGACACCACCAACGGCACCGGCAGCGGTGGCAGCAGTGGCATCAGTGGCGAGTTGTTCGGCCTTGAGGTGCACGGCGGGCCGATGGCTGTCCTGCTGCTGCTCTCGCGAGGACCTCTGACCAGAGGACACACCGATCGCCAGCATGAAGACACAGCCGACGGCAGGGGCGACATGGATGTCGGCTCCATCATGAAGGCGACACAACGCTGTCTCTCATCCAAGGCGGCACACGTGCGCATACTGGCTGCCCGCGCACTGGCGAATTGGACGCTAGAGAGGCTGAGGAACGGGTCGGCGGAAGTTGCGGCAACAGAGCTGCTGAAGGCAGTGACGGATGCACTTGCGGTGCAATTGGGCGCCTCTGTGTCGTTCAACCATGTGCATGGGAGCGTCCACTCAGCGCTCGAGCTGCTCAGCCACCCGTCGGCACAACAGATCATTACTGACGCCCTCCGCGCTCCAACAGAGGCTCTAGAAGGCGCGATGCGATTATTGCTGGAGGCCTTACAGGCCCTGTGGAGCCGTCCGCTGCCCGTGCTCATACGGATGACAGCCCTGGACGTGCTTGACCGGCTCCTCTCTGCCATTGGGGCGAGCATGGAAGAGAGGAATGGAGGCTCCTCGGCACTCCTTTCTGAAGTGGCTGCACTAGCCAAGACCTCGGCTGAATCGGTTCTGGGAAAGGAGTCGCGGCCACCACTGCTGAGCTTCGGCCCTTCAAGCGAGGCTCCTCTAATGGTCTCCGCAAGTCGAGTCGGCCTGCATGCCGTACACGTGGTTGAGCTGCTGGAGACCCTTCAGAGTCCCTCGTGCTTGCCCGGCAGACAGGTTGCTGCCTTTCTCTCTCGGCTGGCGTCGCTGAATGCGCCCCCATCCGCACACGGGGAGGCGTTTCGACAGGCGCGGAAGCTCATGCGGGAGATTAACGTTAATGCACCGGCGAACGGGACTGTGGGGTGTGATGTGGCTGATGCGCTGACGGTGTGCTGCGTGGAGAGCCTGAAGAGCCAGAAGGGCGATACTGAGGTCGGCATACAGGCGTGCAAGCTGCTGACAGAGACCGTCATGGCAGCAGCTGGAGGAGGCCACGTCGGTGCCGATCAGCACCCTGCTGAGTGGATGAGGCTTCTGGTCGCATTCCAGGCACGACACCCGAGACACCCACGGGTCCTGAAAGCGGTGCTCCTGACGTCGGCCAGCATCCTGTTACACACAACCAACCCTGAAGCTGAAGCGAATGATCTCTGGGATCCCTTCAGCCAGTGGGTCCTTCGATGCAGCGATCCCAAGTCAGACATCGCTCTGCGCATGGCGGCAGTGGACGCAATCGGCCGACTGTCCGCCTGTATGCGCGAGAAGAAGGGAGCGTATCAATTGTGCGTGTGGCGGGCAGTGGTGGCGTTGCTGCAAGATGAGGTCCCTCATGTGCGGGATGCCATCAGCAGGGCATGCCGTGGAGCGCTGGAGGGGGTGGGCGGTGACGGCGCCGTCACGATGGTGTCTGGGACGTTCGAGCCGACATCGTGCCTGAGACTGATCATCACAAAAGTCATCCCGGTAAGACAAGCAGATCATATCGGTCATAGGAGACAGATCCCTGCAATGGTGTGATCGTGTGGTGCGCATCAGGCGTATCCGCGTGAGCTCACCGCCCCCCTCCATCGCGACCTATTCCTCAATGCCATGCAGGACTGTGAACAAGTGGCCAGTGAACGGCTCTCCATCCCTCCCAAGAAGTCCCAACTCCAAGCAAGCCAGCCATCAACCGGTCAGCAGCCCCTCCTCGCCCGTCGCGTGTTCGACGTTGAGCCGGCCAACCTGTTCACCGAGGAGTTGCTCATCTGCCAGCTGCTCGTCACCTTAGTCCCCCTCGACTCTCGTGATTGGGAGTGGCCCCCGTGGCTGCCAGAAGCTGCCACTATCATCGATCGGCTCGATGCGGCCATCCGGGTCGTGGGTGCGACCGAGCTTGAGGACCTATTGGGGTTCGCGACTCCCCAGACAGAGGGTGGTGGTGACGCTCGGCTGCGTGTGTTTGTAGACGTGTGTTCGAGCGAGGTCATTGCTCCCCCACTGGCCGGCCTGCTCATCGTGTGTGGCGTCGCGGGCTGCTGGCTGAAGGGGAGAGGGAAAGGTGAAAGTGGTGTTCGGTCAGACTGGTGTGACGCGTTTCGGGATTGGTGTGACGCGTTTCGGGATAGGCTGTCGAAACTGTGTCGATACGTGAATGGGTGTGATAGGAAGGTCTGCGTGTCGCAGCCAGCCATCGCTCGCTTGTGTGATGCCGTGTGTGGCGTGTGGGTTGATGGTGGAGATGATAAGGCGGTGCAGACGTTCAAGCAGTGTGCTGTGTTCCTGACCTAGCTCTCTCGTGCCGGCTGGCACACGTGTAAAATGCTGGCCGGATGCATCCTTGATGCTTGATCAGACAATGAAGGTCGTCGGTTCTTATGCACGCGCAAACACGCACGTAGGAAGCCATCCATCCATCCACTCATCCACTCATCCGGACATCCATGCGCCTATCTATATACGTCAGTCATGCCGTGCCATGCCATATCAGCCCTGCTCCACTCCAAGCCACCCAGCGGAGCATTCCCTTCGTTTCCTTCCGTCTTGTCTCTTGTTCTTCCTCACTCACTTCAGAACTCCTGGGTGTATCGTTCGTCGACCTCGTCCCATCCGTGAGCGATGGAGCAGTCCTTGCTGTCGAAACACTGCGGGCCGCCCTTGGGCGCGGGCGCACCAAAAATCTTCAGAGCGGTCGAGGCGGCGCTGGACTGACCTGCGCTCACAAAGACACACACACAGAGACATAATGGAATGCCCCGGCCGCCGTCTCCATTCATGCAGTAAGCAATCCATTCTGTCTCTTGTGTCATTCCTTGTGTGTGTCTTGCCTCTGAGCCCCGATTGGTTGTTCGGGGCGAGAGCATGCTTGTGAAACTTCCGGTAGACTCGGCCACGCTTGCCGCTTAGCCGCTGCCAGACGGCGTATGTTGCGAGGATCAGGTAGACCACAATGCCGATGTGCACGGGCCGGACCTTCATTCTTGTGTGTGATGGAGGGAGGAATGGGTGGGCGGGAATCGCGGCGGGGCTTCCTGGGACCTGCTGCAGACGTTGCAAGGGTGCAGAGAACGTGTCTTTGCAATATGCGATGGCGTTCTGACCTTCAGAGAGCGGTTTTGGGCTTCCTTTCAAGCCGAATTCTGAGACGCCCCCGCCCCTTGGTTCAGCCCCCAAGCGCCTCCCCGCCTCACGTCTCTGGTGCTCCAGTTCAACCAATTGTTCCGCCTTGTGGCACGGCTGCAGAGCCTACGCTGCAGAGTGAAGTCGGCGGTGCACGCGCTGCTGCCGAGCCGCAGGGTTCCCCAGACAGAAATAATGATAGCGGATCCTTTCCTCAAAAGGGCGAACGATGTGCTGGGGCGAGGAGGCCTGCCAGCCTCGGCCCTTCTGTCTGAGCCCATCATGTCCGTGCGGCCGTCCTGGGGTGACCTTTGATGCCCATTGCCTTGGTCCCTCTTGCTCTCGGAATCGTGATGATCACTGCTGCTGCTGCTGCTGCTGAAGTGACAACAACCAGCCCATCACCCTCTATGGCATCCCCGCCACATCTCACGCAGACAAACAAGTTCCCACCCACAACGGACCTGGCCGAGGCCGGTGGAAGGCCGACACTCACACGCGCTCTGCAAGTGAGCCCGGACAAGCGCATCACCCTGTTCAAAGGCCGTCACCAAATCTTCGGGCAGCGGTGCGGCAACGACACGCAGCGGCTCAACGACCGCCGTGGGGGCAAGGGAAACCTGTAAGCTAGGACAGGCAGACATATATGCCGATATCATGCCGCCGTCTGTCTGTCTGTGCAGATATTGGTGCAGCCCCCACCAGGCGAGAGGGCGGGCGGGGTTCAATCCCTCGGACGACCTTGTCAAGCACCAGGAAGAGGCAAGGGAGCGGATCAGGGAAAACAAGCAGAAGAACGAGAATAGCGGAGGGAATGGGTGGCATGGTCATGGTCATGGTGGCAGGAGGCGGCTGCGTTAGGTGGCTGGGACTGGGAGGGGTGCAAGGGGAAGGGCGGTGGCCCAGCGGCCAGCTGCATACAGTACCTGGTGGGTGTGATCGACCGACCGTGGTTAGTTTGGTTAGTCAGTGCTTTCTTGTGTGTGTGTGGG
>CDMY01000538.1:17511-35322 GCA_001179505.1 Vitrella brassicaformis | reverse complement strand
GTATATTGGTGCCTGCCTGCCTGGTGGGAGGGAGGGAGGGAGGATGGGGCCGGGCCGACTAGTGCTATGTGGTGCTTTTTGCCGTGTGTTTGCAGGACAGACAGTTGAGTGAGCAAGGGTGGGTGGATTGGTATATAATGTGACGTGACGATGTGCGTGGCCTGCTCTCTCTCTGTCTGTGTGTGTGTGGCTGTACGTGTGTGTCTTTCTGTCACTCATTCACACGCAAACGACTCTTCCCTTGTCTGTCGTCCAACTGAGCTGTCTAGTGACTCTGGCCTGCCTCCCCACACATGAGTGACACACCGCCACTTCCCACCCACACACACTACTGTACAGCAAGACACCAGGACGATTTGTCACTATTCTGCTTGTCTGTCTGTCTCTGCGCTTTGACTCGCATCCACCGTATATATCTAATCTACACTCCACCCACCCACCCGTCCATTCATTCATTCATACCGATGGCCTGATTTTGCCACGCAGCTTTTGGTAGCGACCGACCCGTTTTGGTATCTCTAAGTGACCCCTGAGTGCGAGTGCTGTGCTGCGGTGACAAACCACAGACGTGTGTGTTTCACGCAATCGACTGCAATTTGCTCTCGGAGCTTTCAGACTCCGTCGCCCCACTCATGTGTCCCACACACTCTCTGTCCCGAGAGGGCACACACACTCGTACAGGCACACTGCACGCCTCTGCATCCCCATCAATCGCACGTCAAAATTTTGCAAGACGGCTCTACTTAGAGGCCCACAACACATCACCAGCCGACCTATGACGGCTGGTCGTCTGTGTGTCGTCGTCGCGACCGCACAGGCAGGCCCAGTGGGCAACCCTCTCATAAAGGGACCACGATCGCCTTGGGAGCCGTGCTGTCGCTCTCGTCAAGTCTCGACTAGGAATAGCCCCTCGCCACAGAAGCCGTGTGTCGCCAACTCGTCGCAGAAAAGATCAATCCTGACACACACACACATCACTGCTGCTGTGAGGGTATCCATCGTGCGCTGGGTCGTGCTTACCTGGCTGCAGCCGCATGTCATCGGATGGAAGTATTCCTCCCTCCGGCTGTGTGGTCCCTCTCTGATTGGCCACACCGGTCAGTATGCTCTCGAGTCATGGTGCGATGGCCACACGCGGTGAGGCTGCAGCTGTCTGAGTCGCGCTGGTGCTGGGGAGGGGGGCGGTGGTCTGGCAAGCGCTCACGGCCTTAGCCATCAGCTCGGGGTAAAGAGAAAAACTGAGGTCGGCTGGCGATGCTGTGGACGACTCAGCTAGAGCATTGCGGGATGATAGAGTCGCTTGGTCGTCACGCGGCGAAGAGAGACCTGCTGACGGCAACAGTGACACACACAGACCCAGACAGACAGACAGAGAGACAGTCATAAGGATGGATCACGGTGGACGCCAGCCTTGTCTCGCCGACCGGCCTCTCCCCTGTCTTTGAATGTGTAATGCTGTCGCTCCATCTCCCGCCTGTGCGCTATGGCGGCCTTCTTAGCGCCCTCCATACCCAGCTGCCGCACAGAGAACGGCTTTAACTTCTGCTTGCCGCCCTCGTACCAGTTGGCGACCCATGAGTTCTTGCCCTTGTGATAGCTGACGCCCTTGACGCCGCTCTGGTGCTCCGATCTCTTCCTGACGACCACCCGTCCGGTGCGCTCCAGCTCACGGCGATGCTCTTCGGCCAACGCCTGACGGACGGAGGCACACACATGGGACACTCAGAGCGAGACAGAGGGAATGGGCGACGTCATGCGCACCTTTGCTCTGTCGAATCCATGATCTTTGACGCAAAAGTCCTTCTCCTTCTTCTTCGGGTCGCCCTTCTCGTACCACGATGCCCTCCAGGCCTGCTTATCCTCATGCCAACGAACACGCGCCACATCCGACTGGTGGTCTGCAATTGGCGGGACCACACGAAGGTCAGTGATGGTGTTTGAATTCCTTTCTTGTGCTCCTCACCGGATTTGGTGATGACAGTGCCCTTGGTGTGGTCTTCCATTTCACGTCGGTGCTGTTCGGCCAACGCCTGAGTGGACAACACACACACACACACACACACACGAACGACACACCCAGAGTTCTTTTGGGGCGTTAGTGGTGATAGGCGGCGTCATGCGCACCTTGGCCTTGTCGAATCCATAGCTACGAGCGCTGAAGAACTTGTGTTTCCGCCTCTTGTCGCCCTTCTCGACCCATGAGGCTACCCAGGATCGGGTCGACGCACACCAACAGACCCCTGGTATGTCCGAGGTGTGCTTGGTGACGACCGTCTTGTTTGTCTGGCCCATTGGTCGTCCTTCATGATGCGAGTCATTCTGCGGCGGCTCTGTTCGCCGCCGCTTCGGAGGGCGGCTGCCGTCCGGCGAGGGGTCTCGGCCATTGCAGGGGTCGACAGGGGCGCTGCTTGGCATACGGCGCTTCGAAGGATCAGCCAATCCTGAAAGGCACACAGGCGGACAGCCGAGACGATGGGTGAAGTGGTGCACCCCGGCTGAGCCAACCGGGTGTCCATTACCCTGGTCCTGGACATCACGCCGGTCAGACGCTACACACACCTCTGATCAGCAGACACACAGGCAGATCAATCCTGCCCTTCCTTGCCCTGTGTTGTCTCCTCTAACCCGACGGCCTCCACCGGACTGCCTTTGTCTGCCGGCCGGCCGCCGTCACTGTGGCGATCTCATACCGACCGCCGCTCTCAGGATCAGTCGCACGCACGCCCTCCAGCAGCTTAGTCAGCATGACGTCCTCCTCCACCCTGCTGCTGCCATCCATGTCAGCGGCCGACGTGGCGGCTGGCTGCCCACCAGCCCTGGTCTCATGAGGCCCCGCGCAGCCGTCTGTTGTGTCGGTCTCCTCCTGGGGGCCGCTCCGGTGATCCACAGCGCCCTGACGATGGCGCTCGGCAGGAGGGATCGCCATGAGACTGCCACACTGCCCGTCGAAGTAGTGCTTCAATCGCTCCATCTCCCGCCTGTGTGCGATGGCGGCCTTCTTGGCGCCCTCATAGCCATATTTCCTCACCGAGAACTTCTTTGTCCTATAGGGGATGCGGTTCACACACCAGGTGGCCGTCCATGAGTTTTTGCACTTGTTGAAGCTGACGCCTCTGACACCGCTTTGATGCTCCGACATCGGCCGCGTGGAGGCGGTTGCGGGGGGACTGACGATGTCAATCGGGCGGTAAGCTGCTATCCCGCCGCCAGGTGAAGGCCAAGGCGACACTACCACGTCCATCGCCCGTCGGTGTGCGGTGGCGGCGTGTTTCGTCTCCTGATAGCCAAACTTCCCGACAGGGAAGGGCTTCTCATCGCACACATATATGTGAGAAGGGAGAAGAGCATGGAGGGACCACCAAAGGACAGCTAGCGTGATGTGTTTGGGTTTCCGTACCTTGGAATAAAGTGGTGCTGTGCCACGGCCGGGCAGTGCAAGAGGATGGTGTGCGGCAGCAGGCCAGAAGGCCATGGGGGAACGTCGACAGCTGGCCGGCCTGTCTGCCCTAGGCCGCTCCCACCGACTCGCGTGCCCGCCACCGGTAGACTCTTCTGCTGCAGCTGATGGCCGGGTGTGAGTGGCGAGCGGAGTGGCGGTAATTGCCCGGAGAGCTGGCCACTCCTGCCGCTCTGTACGTCGCTCTGTAAAGGGACCACCGAAAGAGGCTGCTGGAGAGCGGCCGCTTCATCAGGTGTGATGCCACGATGAATGGCTGGGCGGGAAGCCAAGGCACCCGAGAGGAGGGCCATTGACCAGTTTTTCAACGGTCAAGCTTAACCGCCAGGCCTAGGACACTGCGTGAAACTGCTCGCTCGAAGGGTCGCTTGCTAGCGCCTCCGCCGCTTGCTGCTTGCCATTCCCTCGCGTGCCCGTCATGCTGCGCCGGTTCGCATCCCGTCATCCATCATTGATCGCCTCACGCGCGGGCTTGCAGACTCGGCATGCGCAGGCAGCCGTTTCCGGCACGCAGGCGCATACGCCGCCCAACCTCCTGCACTCCATCGATCTGCCACAGACACCGCAACAGCAGCAGGGAGGGCGGCCTAGCACGTTGACGTTCAGGGTAGCTGGCGCTGGGGAGATCAGTGTGCGGCCGCTGAGTGAGGCGCCAGGTCCGTCGACTGTCGAGGAGCTGCTCGAGCATGGGGCGAAAGACGGTATGGTGTCCAGATCGGCAGCTGTATATGAATGAGTGGATGGGGGGATGAATGATGGCTTGGTGCTGTGTGCGTGTGCGTGTGCGTGTGCGTGTGTGTGTGCGTGTGTGACTTCAGGTGACCCTGAGCAGGTGGTTCAGTACTATCACAGGATGTACGGAGACATCGCTGTGAAACACGAACGGGTCAGCCCCCCCACCCCACCCACAGACGACCACGTACCACGGCTCATCCCTACGTCTGTGTGTGCATGCTTGTGTTGTGTCGATGCAGGTCTTTGGCCAGGTCCGTGTGTATATCTTTAACCCGCGGGACATCGAAAAGGTCAGCCCGCACGCAGGAGGTCCAGCCATGCCACGCGCGCTGTCTGTCCTTGTGTCTGTCTGGACGTACAATCAATGCATGGATGGATGGATGTGGTGTGACGTGACTGCAGGTGTCCCGTGCGGAAGGCGTGTGGCCGTCTGGTTCTGTGATCTCCCTGCCCCACTGGGCGCGCTACGCCCAAGAGAACGGCAAGCCGATGCTCCCTGTGGCCACCGGTGCACAGTGGCAGCGGATGAGAGGCAAGTACACACCTAGACACACACCGTCGCACACACACAGACAGTGACATATGATCGATATGAGTGCCGTGCTGCTCCCATTTCTGCTCAGAGTCCATCCAGGAGAAGCTGCTGAATCCCGCTGACGCGCAGGCCTACCTGCCGCTGCTGGAAAGGCCTGTCAAGGAGGCATCTGAGCACCTGCCGGTCGGTCAGCTCGGGCAGAATGAATGACGATTGCAACCTGTCATTATGACCCACTTATTTGTGTGTGCAGGAGGCGTCAGATCGCATGGACGAGTGGGTGCCCCGCGTCACCTTTGAGATGATCGGCCAGGTGCTGTTCGACAAACGCATCGGAGCCATCGCAAGAGAGAACTCACCCGTAACCCACACAGAGCCGCCAGACACCCGCATGTGTGTGTCAATCCATCATTGTCATTGCAGGAAGATGAAGAGTTTCTCTACAGCGGCATCCATCTGATGGCCGAGGCGGACAGGATGATTTTCGACCCACGCGAGAGGGAGGCGGTGCGCAACAAGGTCGACACGCCCATGTATCTCAATATGGTCAGACAAATGAACCAGCTGTTCGACCGTGCCAACGTGCACATCGACGTAAGCCAAGACGACGACCCAGCTACTCACACGTGCACCCTGCCACTTGGCTTTGGTTGCGTGTGTGTGTGTGTGTGCGTGTGTGATTCAGGAGACGGTGCATAGGCTCCGTGAAGCCAATCGCGACGGGGGCCGTTCGTCGACGAAGTGCTGGATGGCGCACAAGCTGCCTCTGCTGGCTGAAAGCGATCAAGACACCCGAGAGGAACTTGTGCTCAACACTGGAAGTGAGCCGAGTGCCGAGTGCACTGGGGAGTGGAGGGCAACGAACAAGAGGAACACCTGTGCGCGTGTGTGTGTGTGTATGTGTGCAGCCATTTTCATTGCCGGCGTAGATACGACCTCTTCGGTCATCAAGTGAGCCAGCTGGCCATTCACATCACAGCGCGTCGTGTGCTATGTGGCCGGCGTCTTGCTTTGCTGGCTCACCAGGTGGCTGATGTACTACCTGGCCACCCACCCCGACGTGCAGACGACCCTCCGCCATGAGATGCAGACACTGCTGCAGGGCCGACACCTGACACCTGAAGACATCTCCAAGTGCACGTGAGCGAGCCTCACTGCAGGCAGCATATATGCCTTCCTCTTTGCACACAATTGGTGTGTGTGTCGTCACACAATTGTGTGGTCTGTCTGACAGGTATCTGCGGGCGTGCATCCGAGAGACCTTCCGGAAGACGCCCGTCACAGTCGGCAGTGGGCAGAGTGAAAGGCAGCGCAGCAAGCCAAGAACCAACCCGCTGGCTGTATGTGTTCTGTTTTTTTGTGTGTAGATGGCGTTGTGCGGCTGCTCGACCACGACATTGAGCTGCAGGGCTACAACGTCCCTGCCAACACGATCATCCAGATGCTGCCCAGCCCCTACCTCAAGAACGAAACCATATTCGACGACCCGCACTCATTCAAGTGCGCCCGATATCTAACTCACACACACAGACACACACACACACACGTGTCACAAAGCACCGATGGCTGGATGGCTGCTGTGTGCCCGTGTGTGTTGTATGCAGGCCTGAGAGGTGGCTGCGCAGCAGCGGCGTGCCGAGCAAGGGATGCCCCATGGCGGCCGCCAGAGACAAGACCATGAGGGATCCTTATCTGCTCATGCACTTTGGCCGGTCAGTGAATGCGCCCTCTGCCCCACACATCCATCCATCCATCCATGCTGGTGCGATGTGTGTGTCTGTCTGTCTGTCTGTCTGCATGTCCGTCGTCAGTGGCAAGAGGATGTGCCCGGGTTCGCGCATCGCTGAGACGGAGGTCAGTGCGCTCTTCGCAAGATTGATCCAGGACTGGAAGGTGAGAGAGACCCACCTCTTCCCCCACAGCGGACAGCGGGCAGCGGCCGACCCACGTGTTGTGTTGTGTGTTGTGTTTGTGTGTTGTTTAATCAGGTGTCGCTAGCCCCCGGCTCGGCCACCCCCGGGCGGCAGTCACGTTCAGGCATCAACCACCCCTGGCCCAACCCCACATACACCTTCGAGCCCATACGCCAAGCACAGGCCTGAATGGACGGACATGCAGCCGCAAATGGGGCCGGGCCGTGTGTGTGTGTGCGTGTGTGTGTGTGTGTGTGTGAGGGTGTCCTGCCTGATCGACCAGTGACTGCCGTTTTATTGTGTGGCGTGTCTGTCTGTCTGTCTTTATCCATCGGCCGATTGTGAATGGGTGTTTTTTTGTGGGTCCCACTCAATGTGGAGGCATCTTTGGCGGAGTGTGATTGATGATGACAGACAGTGTGATTGATTCGATTCGTGGCAAGATTTGGGATGTTGAATGTTGGATGTGGTGTGGGAAGGTGGTGCGCTGTGAGCGTGTGCTGTGGCGACCTGCGTGTGCCTTCTGCACGGAATGCATTGGCGCTCCCTTCTGTGTGTTAGGTAGAATTGCTGAGAGGAGACTCGATGCCGCACGGAAAGTGATGCCCAGTGGCACTCACACATGGTTGGTGGGAGCCTTCCCCCGTCCTTTTCGGGAGATTTCTTGTCTTCCTTCCCTCCCCCGATTGACGTACTTACTGCACTGACTGTCTCGGCACTTTTTCGCCGACGGCTGGTTGAACGAGCAAGGAGTAACAGAGGTTTTGCCTCTCTTGCGCTGGCAGTGGCCTCCATTTTTCCCCCTCCTTTTATTCATATAAGAAGGTCTTTGTCTTTGTGTGGTGAGGTGGGCACTCATGAGTGAGACGACAGGCACGCGAACAAAGCAATGCGCGGATAAACATCAATCAATCGTCAGAAGTCCATCCCCTCGCCCGCACGGCCCCCCATATCTCTTCAATCCCACGCACTGCAGGTGGTGCTACGTCATCATTATCATTCTTCCCCAGGCTCACTGCCTCGCCCTTAGATGCGCGAGCCATGGCACACACCTCGTCCTGAAGCTCAGCACCCGACGCACTTGTCAGCTCGTCTGCAATGAGCCGCACTGCTGACAGGACGTCGGCACAGCAACTTTCCTCCTTCCGTGCAGCAGCGTCGCCCCCTGACGGCCTTGTCGGGCCATATCCGCCGCTCGCGAGCGTGGCCAGCAGATGCCCCAGTCGATAAAGCGACAGCAGCTTCATCGCCCTTTCCACTTTTGACACCGAGGCGTCGTCTCCGTTCCCCAACGCCCGATGCGCTTCCATCTCTCCACTGACGCACCTCAGCAGGAACGCCACAAAACCATAGAGATCCACGCCATTGTTGGCGTGCACAATCCGCTGGCACGCCAAAGTGTACTCCACGTCGGTGTCGAAGAGACCCCGGTCAGACGCCAGGAGGCCCTCGACACGCCTCAGATCGGCCAGGAGCACCCGCAGCACCTCCCGGATGTTGGCGGCGTCTGCCCAGTTGTGATTGATGGACATGCAGTCGTCCAGGTTGTCCACCTGGTGGTGCCAGCCGCTCGGCACGAACACGCAGTCACCGGCCTCCTGCACCACATCGACGACCGGGGCGGTCCTCACATGAGGGAAGGCCGATGTGTCATAGCAATCGAGGTGGGTGACCGTCTGCAGCCCGGATCGGTCACGAAGGAGGTGCGAGTGCTCCGGCCGGAAAAAGCGCCATCTCTTCCGCCCGCAGATGTTGGCTGACCATGAGAAGCTGCCCAGGACGTCCATGTGCACAGGTGTGCAGGTCCCCCGCGGCCCCCAGTAGACGAATCGAAAGTCATCAATGTCCGAGTCCCCCTTCAGCCCATACTTGTTGAACCAGTCGTCCTCGAAGTAGACAGGCACCGGATAGAGCGACGCCCTCCTCTCTCCCTCTCCGCCAAGAATCTCCTCGACATAGTGCCAGTCCTTCAGGTAGATTTCCGGCTCATCAGAGGAAGCAGCAGCGTCCCGCCTCCTCTCCCAGTAGCAGAGAAACTCATGCAGATTCATCTCTGAGCACTGGTAATCTCCTCCGGAAGAATGCACCACCGGTACTCTCACATCAGGGAGGCGCTTAAGCTTGGCAAAGTCGGGCAGACCGTCAGTGGTCCACTGCTGATTTGCACCCCAGTCGGCGCAGAGGCCCTTGATGAGCACAGGCCTTCCAGACAGCATGAAGCGCTTGACGAATTCTGAGTACGAGAGGGTCGATGGGTCCAGGACGACAGCCATCGTAGGTGGCAGCGTCAGTTCCCTTGCAGAGATGGACTGATGCCTCCCTCCTCCAGCCGGTGTTGCGGACCAACCGAATAAGCTAAGCTGTGGTTGTCCATCTGTGGGCCGTATTCACCCGGATCGCTGGAGCGCTGCGAGCTCTGAAGTCAGCAGAATCTGAGAACAGAACTGAGCGGGCAGGGCATCTTTCCTCTCCTCCATGACGGCCGAGCCGCACCGGCAGAACTCAGCATCGTCCGCCAAGCAGGCTGAAGCAGCCACCGACGCGACTCCATTGACAATGCCGGGCTCGAGGGACGCCAAGTCGTTTGTCAGCAGCCATATGGGACTGGTTATCGGCACGGCCATGCTCATCGGCATCGGCGTGGTGTCGTGGAAGTATCCTGTCATTCAGTGGGCCGAGGCGTTCTTCGTGTGGCTGCAGCACGAACAGGTGGGCGGGCTGGAACGGAGGGAGGGAAAGGATGGACTGCTGATTGCTTGATTCATGGAGAGATGGATGGGTTGTGTGTGGTGGCATTGGATGGATGGATGTGTGTGCAGGAGGACTACCTGGGCAAAGTGGTCATCTGCTATCTCCTCTTCTATGCTGTGGTACGGAGGCATCCATCCCACTGGCAGACAGGAAGGCAGGCTGGCAGTCTTGTCAGTCATGTGTCCGAGTGTGTGTGTGTGTGCAGGCGGCGGTGCTGTGTGTGCCGGCCCCTCTGCTGGGCATGAGCACCGGCCTCCTCTTCTCCAACTACCTACTCGCCGTATTCCTCGTGTCAGCAGGTGGGTAGGTGGCACACAACGAGACGAGACCCCACTCAGTTGTGGTCTCCCCTCCCTTTGGCATCCCTGCTGCTGTTGTCTGGCGTGGTTGGTCCTGTAGGGAGCCTGAGCGGCGCGTGTCTGTCGTTTTTCCTGGGCCGGACGTTCTTCCGTACCTCCATAGAGCGGCGCATACACAGCAGCCCCGTCCTCAGGGCCCTCGATAAAGCAGGTGGGTGAGGTGAGTCATGGAAATGGACGGACTGCACATGTGTGCATGTCTGCACCTTTAATGCAGTGCATCGGGAGGGTCTTAAGATTGTGTTTGCCGCTCGGTTCGTGCTGCCGTACACTGTCAACAACTATGCGCTGGGCGTCACGGGAGTCAAATTCTGGTGGGCGACTGACTGACACGACGAACGAAGGGGTGGGGAGGTGGGTGATGTGACGCTGACGTGAATGCCTTGATTTGATTGTCTGCAGGCACTTTACGTTCGCCACGTGGACGACAGGCATCCCCTTCGCCCTCACCTACACCTTCATAGGGCGCGACGTCAAGGAACTCTCAGAGAGTAAGCAAACCAGACACTACACCAACCAACACACACACAGAGCAGGCACACACTCTCTGTACTGTTCGGCGTTCATCAGTCTTCACCGCTGGCGGCGGTTCGGCGGCCAAGGACTCCCTCCACACCTGGAAGCTCGTGGTGGTCGTCGTGGGCCTGGTCGCCTTCATGAGCCTCATCTACATGCTCACTCAACTCGCCAAGAAAGCCATGCGCGAGGCAGAGGCCAAGAACGAGAACGAAGACGACGCAGCCACCGCCCAGGGCAAGACCACTGGAGCGGGCGGCAAGCCCGACTACACGCCGAGCACTCGGTCCAACTCGACCCACCAAGAGGCTGGCAGTGAGTCGCCTCGGAGGAGCAGACGGCTGGCGGGGATGGAGCCAGAGGGGGATGACGCTGCCGGTGGGGGTGGTGGCAAGGCCGCTGCACGGCGGCGACTCTTGTGGGGTGGCGAGCGGTAGGTAGCCTGGTAGTGCTTTCGTTCTCTCTCTCTTTCTCTCTCTCCCCACTATATTTTATCGGGGTGGGTTGTTGTTTTGAATGATTGTTGGGGTGGCAGCTGACGGTTCTGTGTGTGTTGTGTGTTGTGTGTTGTGTGGCTCTGTGTGTGTGAACTGGAATTGCTCTAGTCTGTAGACCCCCATGCTGACATGCTGACCTCATTGTCGATATACTCATACTTGAATGGGCGAGGCGACCAAACCATGAGTCTTGCTTGCCTGTCATCCTCCAGGACATGAAGGCATCCACTCCTCCACCCACAAACAGAGATGTGACTGGTGGCTTCTAAATGGACAGGCACTTCTCAGGTCCTAACTCTGTCCATCGAGAAAATGGCACACTTACATGGAGGCACACCATCAAGTAATCTACTGGTTCCTGCTCCAGCACGCCTGCAAGCTCGGCTCGCCAGGATGACTAATATGGCCATAGATCTGCGATTTGGCGCTCCAACGTTCCTTGTCGTTTTGTGACTTTGATGGTTTCTGACGATGGACATTAGACCTTCCGGCTTCCCTCCCCCGGACAGCGCCCTTTTCCCTCACACAGCGCCGGATTTTGACCCGTTCTTCCAGCCCTGCCATGGCGCATCGAGCGGCATGTACAGCAGCAGCCTGAGGCCGTATGGCGGCGGAGATGTAGACATGATGGGCGTCATGGGCGACAGTAGCGGGATATTTGGAGGGCTGGGGATGGACCCGCACACAGGTGAGATGAGATGGGAGGATGAGAAGAAGATGGGAGGATGTTTTGCGGATGGATGGATGGATTGGATGGACGGATGGTTGGTTTGTCGCAGGCATCCCTCCGCCGCTGCCTGATCTCGACGAGAATCCGCCGTATTTCCAGCCTGACCACGGTAAGCTTGAATCTGCCGTCCATCTCTCTACTTATGTTGATCTACGTATCAGAGTTAGACGACACGGCCTTCAAGGCCATCGACGCCCTGCAGCCCGACCCCTCCCGCCCCTCCGGCGGCGGCAGCAACCACCTCATCTGGGACACACACTCCAAGGCGTTCTACGTCACCAAGGCCACACCCACAAATACCACCGAGAGGATCAGCGGCCCTTTCCAGCCCATCGACTCCTCGCCATACCAGCTCGAGAGCGCCCTCCTCAACGCCTGTGCGGCACGGGAGGAGATCTACGCAAAACTGGCCAACGCCAATGGCAGTAGCAGTGGGGACGGAGGCAGCAGTAGCACGCCGGTGGATGGCCACCCCTCTGCCAGTGGCAGTGGCGGCGGTGGCACTGGGGCTGCTGTGGGAGTGGCGGTCGGCTCGGGGCTGTCGAAGCAGCCAACCCGCCCGCCCGAGCACCAGCAGCCATCGAGCCAGACCAACCACACAACGGCCAACAAGATGAGGACGACTCAGAAGGGGATGGGGGCTGTGGAGAGGGGGAAGGGCCAAGGGGAGGGAGGGGGGCAGGGCAAGTGTGAGGCTGGAGGAGGTGACGAGGACTGCATGCTGCTGGAGCACATGAGCCGCATCACCGCCTCCAAGAAGGCCACGACCACCCCCGCGACCACCAGCACCACCATCAAAGGCAGCAAGACGACGAAGAGGAAAGAGAAGTCCTCCCAGCCCTGTCCCAACTCGGGATACCTCAGCAGCGACAGCGAGGACGACCGCCGACCAAGACCCAAGAAACACCGCACGGCCACATCCAAACCCACACCCACACTCATCCCTCCTCCCCCTCCCCCAGCCCTGACCCCCAAGTCGCAGCACAACAAGGACGGCAAGCGCCACGTCGTGATCGACCTAGAGCAGCCGGACGCCAGCAATGCCGCCGCCGAGACGCGCCCAGAGACCCCCCAGGCAGCCATGGCGGAGCCGCCTAGCCACCCGCCCAGCAAGACACCAGCAGCGGCAGGGGGGGAGGGGGAGACGAATGCTGGTCTGAGTCTGCGAGTGTGTGTGTCGTCGTCTACGGGGTCCTTCGAGCTGGTGCGCATGACGCAGGACGGCACCACCGACGGGCCCAACGCCTTCGTCATCCCCGAGGAGGTGCTCAACGACCCCTCACGATTCAGCCTCGCCGTCAACAGCGCCAGGGGCCTGCTGCTGGCGGCCAAGCGCACAGGCGACGGGATGACGGCCACACACACCACGACCGAGCAGAAGCAGCAGAAGCAGCCGGAGCAGCCGCAGGAGGGCGATGGGGAGGGTGCGGGAGGCAATGGGGAAGGGGGCGAGGGAGAGGGAGAGGGAGAGGGGGGTACGACGCGTGTGCCCGAGAAGACCAACACGACAGTGGAGAAAATGACCGGTGAGCGGGGATAGACCCGCACATGGGAAACAGAATGTTGTGTCTGAGTGTGTGTGTCCCCCTGTGTGTGTGTGTGTGTGTGTGTTGTGTGTGCAGGTGTCAAGTATGACGGCAAGTGTGGGCAGGAGGCGTGGGTGGCGACGATGAAGAGCAAGAAAGGCAAGCCAAAGGAGCAGCGCTTCCTGGTCAGCGAGCACGGCTACAACGAGGCCTACAACAAGGCCAAGGACACGCGCCTGGCCTGGGAAGGTCAGCCGATCCAACGCATACACACACCTTCCCCCCCCTCTCTCACCCGCATTCAATCTGTCTCTCTCTGTGTGTGCGTGTGCAGCTGCCAAGTCTGCCCCCGCCCCGGCTGTGTCGTCTGTGTCTGGCCACGCCCACAGGGGCCGGCAGCAGTACCCGCCCCATCCGCTGCAGCACATCACCGGCGGTAGCCCCGAGCACTACGGTATCTCATCCAACGCCTCTGAGAGCTAGATGGATAGATTGGTAGATCGACAGACACAGGGTACTCACAGACCACAGACGACACAGCACAGCACAGCCAGTGTAGCCAATTGGGAGAAGGAGAGAGAGTGAGAGATACGGGGGGCGGGAGGGAGGGTGGGTTATAATTGCTAGGATGTGTGTGTGAGGTATTAAGGAGGAGGGCTGTGGGTAGAATTTGCTGCCTGAGCGATTGGCGTGTTGGGCGGCTTCCGACGTACCCATTAGGTCTAGCTTCGCTGGCTGTGGCTGTGTGTGCGCATCTTCTGTGCCTCCAAGACCTTCCGAGAGATATGGATACATCAATGCTTCATCGTTCCCTTCAGGTGTCCTGTCCCCGCCATTCAATGCAGGCGTCACTCCCTCCCTCTGTCTGCCACGCAATCACTCATGGACTGACTGGACGGATGGGAAAAACAAAGCCATTCAACTGCTACACCCACTACACACGCACCCACTGCTGTGCTGTGTCCCTGTCTGTGGCTATGCTACCTGTGTGGCCGTCTGTGGGTGGACAGCGCGTTTGCACTGTGCGCATCGAGCATCGAACCGACCGAGCAAAAAGAAATGGATCGGACAGGGGCAAACAAACAGACGAATTGGCGGAGAGACAAAACTGCTACGTGTGAGTGCACTCACGGCAAACACAGCCATCCATCCATGCAGCCATGCAGCCATGCAGCCGTTCAGTGAGGCCAGGCCGGGCATTCATGTCAACTCACTCACTGACTGGGTCGGTCTGTCTGCCTGTCTGCCATGAAATGCGTGTGTGTATGTGTCTATGGTGTGTGTTGACCAGCCAGCCAAGTCAGTCGATGGATCGATCGCTCAATACACGTACTTCTTCTCGTACAGGGAGCCAGCAGATTGCACCCCGCCTGAACACATACCAAATCAGACAGACACCGCACACCATACATCACGTATGTCTCCCTCCCTCTCTGTCTGGCCCCCTCCCTCCCCCCCTGCCAGCCAGCCACTGACCGGCGTATTTGCCGAGCTGAGCCTCGCTGTTGGCCTTGGCGCGGGCGAGGAGGACCGCCTTTGCCTTGTCAACGTTCTCGGGCTTGCCGCCCCAGGCCGCCTGAGTGGACGCCTGCAGCGCACGGCCGTACGAAAACGTCAGCTTCCAGGGGGTCGGGCCGAACAACTGACGCACGCCGTGGATGGATGGATGGATGGACACACACAGACAGGGACAGACAGACAGACAGACAGGGGAAGAGAGATGGATCATGCCCTTGTTGTGTGTGTGTGGTGGTGTGTGTCGGAGTGTGAGGTGACCTTGTTCATGGCGTTGAGGTTGACGGAGGCCTCCTCCTCCGACTGGCCGCCCGAGAGGAAGGTCACGCCCACCAGGGCAGGCGGCACCGTGCGCTTCAGCGTGCGGACCGTGTAGTACGCGATGTCCTCCGAACTCGACTTGGTCTTGCATTCTACACCCAACACACACACACACACACATCGCTCGCCACGCACCATCACCATGTCTCTTTCTGCTGGGAGGTTACCGGCGCCCTCCGTAACCATGTTGGGCTTGAGCAGGGCACCCTCGAGAAGGATGTGGTGGTCGCTGCAGGCCTTGAAAACCGCCGCCAGGACCTTCTCGGTCACCTCGGCGCAGTACTCGATGTCGTGGTTGCCGTCGGTCAGGATCTCGGGCTCGATGATGGGCACCAACTTGTTCTCCTGGCAAATGGCCGCGTAGCTGACACGCAGAGACACGGAGACACACCAATGGGTGTCTGGGGGTGCGTGTGTGCGTGTGTGTCTGTGTGTGGCTACCTACCGTGCGAGTCCGTGTGCGGTTTCCATGATGGAGAGGTTGGAGGGCTTGTGTGTCTTGGCGTCGATCTGGAGCACCGCACGCCACTTGGCGAAACGGGCTCCAGCGGCGTAGTACTCCTTGCAGCGCTGACCAAGACCATCAAGACCCTACACAAACAAAAGAGATTGAAGAGGGATCGGTTCTGTGTCTCAGTCAGTCTCTGTGTGTGGGGGTGCGTGCTATATATACGTACGGTGGTGGCGGTCTCTCCATCGCTGAGTGGGAGGGGGACGAGGCCCTTGTCGACCTTGATGCCCGGCAGGATGCCCTGGCCCTTCAGCAGGTCAACCATCATCTCACCTATACACACATCACATCAAGACCCCACCAGCTCATTCAGCCACGCCAGCCATACCCCCAACCTTCTTCCTAGCTGACTGACCCTTGGAGGTCTTCTGGAAGAGGGTCTCCTCGAAGAGGATGGCGCCGCTGATATACTCGCCGAGGCCCTTGGTCGTGAACAGCAGCTCGCGGTAGTCGGCGCGGTTGTCCAAAGTGTTCTCCACACCAATCGCATCGAAACGCTTCTTGATCGTCCCTGTGGGGGAGTGTGGGGGAGGGAGAGAGAGAGACATGGGAAAAGGAAACCGGGCCGGCCCTCCCTCTCCCTCTCCCTCTCCCCACGCCCGTCTGTGTGTTACCTGTGGACTCATCGGCTGCGAGGATGCCCTTGCCCGGCGCGCAGATGTACTCGGCGCTCTCCACCAGCTCCTTGGCGATGGCCTGGTCAATCTTCACCTGAACCCAAAAAGGGGAGACAGACACACAAACAAACGCGACAGTCACGACACGCCCGTGAGCATTTCATCCGCCCCACTCCCTCCTTCCGTGCAGTGCCCCTCCCGGCTCTCCGTCCTCGAGGGCGGGGCCCCATGGAAGCGTGAGCCGGAGGAGGGGGGGAGACGACGGGGTCTTTTGAGGGGTACCATTTTGGAAAAGTAGGGGAACGTTGGAGAAGGTTCAGAAAGAGGATAGAGCGGTGGGGGAGAAGGGGGGAAAAAAGGGTTCTCAGAAAAAAGCGAGCTTCGTCGCCAAAGCGAGCTACGGCTGGAGGTGGGAGTGAATGTTTTTTCCCCTGCATCTGCCCGGCACAGCAGCAGCAGAGGCTGACGAGCTTCCTTCTCATCAGGTACGTCCGCATTGCGGATGTATGTTTGCAAACGTTTGAATGCACAAGCTTGTCGGCCGAGGAGAGCAGAACGACAGAGATCACAAACACTTGGCTCTCACCCAGGCCACACGTGTGTATGTGTATGTGTATGTGTGTGTGTGTGTGTGTGTGTGTTTCGTTGCGCCTGACTTGATGCAGTTGATTGTTCATTTCCTGTGGCCATCGTCACTCGATGGACTTCCTGAAGGGCGAGGACCCCAAGGCCGAAGACGATGACGACTCCGAAGACTCGTCCAGCTCATCCGGGAGCAGCTCATCCTCCAGCTCGTCTGGCAGCGGCGAGTCGTCATCTTCCTCCGAAGAAGAGAGGAGGGAAAAGGCCGCGGCCAAGGGAGGCAGGAGCAAGCAGCCACAGCAGAACGGCGTCAAGGAAGCGCCAAACAAGCCCGGCAAGGCCGTGTCCGGGTCACAACCGAAGGCGTCAGAGGCAACGTCGGTCTACCTGGGAGCTAGTGGCGGTGGCAAGGGCAAAGGTGAAGGAGGAGCAGGGAGCGGCAGAAAGGCGGCGAAGTGCAAACCTACCCCCAGCCCCACCCCCACCCCGGCTGCTCCCCAGCCGTCCCCTGTCCGCATCAATGGCCGCATCGACACCGACAAGAGGAGCGCCGCAGACAAGGCCCCTCAGCACCAAGGCATGATCAAGCTGCCCTCGAGGTTCGTCGCGGGCAAGTCGCCCCCTCCCCCGCCCAACCGAGTGTCGCCCGTGGTGGCCAAGCCCAAGCACCGGTCCATCAGGACGGCTGTCAAGGCGCGCAACAAGGCCGCGGCGGCCTCGAGCAAGACCACTACTGGCGGCGGGTTCGACCTATCGTCCATTGACAAGGCTGTCGACGGGGGCCGTGACGGGAGGGGAGAGGGAGAGGCAGAGCCGAAGGACACCGCTGGCAAGAGGAAGCGGCAGCAGGGCAGCAAGAGGGCCAGCAAGAAGGAGGAAAGCGACGACTCGGAGGAGTGGGGGGAGAACGGAAGCGACGAGTCGTCTGATGAGCAGGCTGAGGCCAAGAAGGCGGCCAAGAGCGGCGGTCGAGCAAAGCGAAAGGCGTCGTCCAGGGGCCAGAGGTCGGCTGCCAAGCGTGTCAAGACTACCGCTGAAGAAGACACTGCTATGGACGACATCAACGATGCCACATCCCAACCCCCTGCGCAAGAGACCCATGATCAGCCTGCTCCCCCACCACAAGCGCATGTGTCAGTATCAATGTCAGCGCCAGCCTCAGCTGCACAGGCAGTCCAGCTGCCAGCAGCCCCCCCTCTCGCCGCCCCTGTGCCCGACTCCAGCTCCCTCCCACCTTCATTGCCCC